>JAPHNG010000347.1:0-30009 GCA_027405835.1 Asclepias syriaca
GCGTGTTTGAAACATTTTTATCGTCGGCTGCAACTACTGTGGATGAGGACAAAGGAAACCCCTCTTGGCAAGCATGTGCTGACTTCTATATAACATGTATATTATCATGCCTCCCTTGGGGGGGAGCTGAACTTATTGAGGTATACTTTGACTAATTCAAATGTCATTGTACGCCAATATCAATTGCATCTATAATTATTTAGCTACTTCCTCTTCTGTACTGCTTTTTAGTTTTCAATTGACATAGAAATTAATAATATGAGGGTTATTTTCTTGCTTGCTTCATAGTCAGCTGTTTCTTCTTTGATTGTAGACCAATGGAAACTATACTTTTCATTTTGATATGATTATGAGAAGTATGATGCTTCTAGATATTGAATTGGCCAACTTTAATTACAGAGTATCGATCTCATATTGAGCCTATTACTACTTTTTGGCCTTGTCAATATCATACTGTGCCTTTTATTTTCCTATAGCTTAGAGAAAATTAAAATTATAAAGGGTTTTTTTTTTTTTTTTTCTGTTTCTCACTTGAAAATGTATTCTCCTGCTTTGTTTTGTTGTTGTGAATGTATCAAACCATATTTAAGCTTTGAGATGGCAAGGTTGACATGTTAATTTTAGCTGTGAGTAATAATTCCTAAGGTCATATCTCTTTGTTTAGGGTCACTTGATCTGTGCTATTACAGGTGGAGGTCCATTGCCTGACTCTATCTTTCACTTATTTGAGGGTGTGTATTTCTTAAACCACATATTGGAAATGTCCAGATGATCTTTAACATTCTTATTATATATTCACCTTAGTAAAATTACTACTATTTGGTTGACGTAGGTGTTCAGAGTATGCTCTATTGCTGGCATATTGATTTTGGGCATGAATTTGGTGTTAGCTCTAAAATTCTGGATAAAAATATCATGATAAAGATTAAAATTTCCATATGTTGATGTGTTTTCTGATTTGCAGCAAGTCCCAGACGAGATTGATCGAGTTATGGTAGGGATAGAAGCCTATTTTAGCATCAGAAGGCATGTTTTTGATACTGGTTTTGCTGCATTTGAGGATATATGTGAAAATGAGGGAGTTCAAAATGAAAAGGTACAACGTGTCTTCCTTTCTATGCTTTACCTTTCAGCTTGAGGCTCAAGTTTCCATTTTAGACGAGAATCTTTAATCCTGTTGAAACATGGAGATAGGCACCAGAAATGTATACTTGAATACATCTGCAATGCAAATAGTAAAAGAAAAAAGAAGAGGAAAAAAAACAAAAAAAGAACTTGGAAAACAAAGAATAATAGAATAATTTAATATGAATTCTATCATGCCTTATTGAAAATTGAGATCATTCCAAACGTGATGGGCCTATTAAGAGGATTAATTTAACCCTCTCTGAAAGTAGGTGGCAATTTGCCTCCATTTAACAACTTGCTTAACCTACTGATAATCAACTTCAGTTTTGACATTCATATACTCTTCATGATATCAGTCCATTGGAAGATCAAGGTTCTTAGCTTAAATTTTAGATGTTAAGTATTCTTCATCTAAATTTCCATGACCAACCTTCATACTTCAAGTATATTAATTTTTCCCAGAAACACATATGTTTACGACTAATCTCATTATTGATAAGGATAGTTTAGTTATTTAATTATGATCAAACACTATCCATTAGCCTTTGCAATACTCAGAGGGGGTACTCAATTCTGGATGAAGGAGCTTTGCCAAGTCAAGAGGAGATATTCCATTTTTGACAAGGATTGAATAATCTGGAGGTTTAGTTCAAATTACTATGGTTAAAACTGGGTATGATTCAAAACTCTTAACAGAAAATAAGTCTGACCTGCCAACCTTAGGATAAAGTTGGAAGATGATAAAGTTTGAGAAGCTTTTTCTTCATTGTTTCTCTGGTAATATTTAAATCACATGTTACTTCACTTTAATTGCTGCATGAAATGTTTCTAAAGCATTTGCATGTTGAAATTTTTACTCTTTTCTGTGATTGTACCATTAACCGTGTTCTCTACAGGATTTCTTGGAGGACTTATGGGGTCGAATTCGGGATCTTTCCAATGCTGGGTGGAAACTTGAAAGTGGTAATGATTTCTTTATGTTCAGGTTCCTTTCTCTTGATATATATATATATATTAATTTCTTTTTTGGAGAATATCTCATGATGCTGTTTAACTATTTTCGTTTCTTCACATATCCTTAAACTTCTGTTTTCTTCGTTTGCATCATTTTCTAATTTAATTATAAGAGTATACCTTAAACTTTAATTTCATATTTTTCTATCATTTTTTATTTTGTTTTATGTTTTCCATTTATTTATATTATCCAACCCCATCCAAAAGGATGGTCTCACTCTTGTTCCTTTCTTTTGCCTTCTTTTGGAATAGTATTTATGATCATATGGATGGGTTAAATTGTTTGTTAGTGAATTGTTTGTGCAGTAGGGTTTGTCCTTTAGTAGTATGTTGATTACATTATGAGTGCTAGATTCAGTTTAATTGTCTATAATAGTGGTTTTTAACATAAAATGGGGCATTTTAAGTTTTATTTTATTTTCATTTAGCAATTTTGTCCTTGATGAACTTATTGATATTCTGAATCACATATCCTTTGTAGTTCCCAGACCACATCTATTTTTTGAAGCTCAGCTTGTAGCTGGAAAGACTCATGAATTTGGTCCCGTCATTTGTCCGGAGCCACCAAATTCTTCTGGAGCAGCCTCAGGAATTGCTTATGGTAGGCAAAGACATGAAGCTGAGATGAAATACCCACAGCGAATGCGAAGGCTTAATATATTTCCTCCAAGTAAAACTGAGGTAATGTATCCCATTGCAGATATTTGTGTTGTTTTCTGGAAGAAAATTTATGCACTTATGATTACGATGTAGCATTTTAAGTCTTTCTTCTATAATTTAGGAGTGAAATGGACATTTCACGCTTTCATTGTCTATGGTGACAACACTTTGCCAGATGTTTGATTCTTTGCACATTGACTTAATACCGATTATGCTGTAGATTGGTGGATATAACAATGCTTTAATTTGGGAGAAGTGATGAATTTCAAAGTGAGAGTGCATGAGATTCAGGAGAAAAGAAAAATATCTAAAAGGTTGACGAGAATTTTTAAAGAGAATATTGGAAAAAGGGGAATAGAATCCAAAATACTAGAAACTTAAGAAATCTTTTAAACCATGTAAATTTAAATTCCTTGGTGCTAAGGTCTATTTGGACAATCATTTTGTTGCAAAAATATATTTTTAATCTAAACTTTGACCACCATGTGTTAATTATATTTTAAATATATAATTATGGAAATTTCAAATTTAGAAAATATATCTATTATTTTGATTTCCTGCTAAAGTTTTAATGCAAATTTTTTTTTTTGAAAATATTGTTGTCCACATGGATCCTAAATCATTCATCAGTAAAAGCTGCAATTGATTGTACTTTAATTTAACCTTCAATGAACTAGAGAGAATATTTTTTTGTTTTATTTTTTTTGGTGAAAAATTCTTAAAGTAAAATGGTTCTGGCTGCGAGTCTGAAATTTCCAAAATAACCTGGAAATTGAAATGCTAGAGACACAAATATACTATTTTGCTGGACAATTCATTGAAAAAAGGATATTCAATTATAATGTCATATGAAACTAGATCTCCATAGTTATTGTGTTTGCATTCAGCAGTGCATATGAAATAAGACTGTACTCGCATTGCATTACTTTTGGCTTAGCATATTTTGTCCAATGAAGAACCAGCCTTTTTTCTGCAAATAGCATTGCATATTTAGGAGATAGTAGAGAGTTTTGAGAGCTTCATTAGTACATATTTAGTTTCTTAAGGGCATTCCAGCCTCTTCTTGCATTTCTTATAATTAATGGAGCTTATTCTATCAAAAGGTGAAAACAACCAAAAAGAGAAAAAAAGTAAAGTGTGTGGGGGCGGTGGCGGTAGTAAAGAAACTGGGGATTTTGTGTTTTTCCTTTGCTTGAAGCAACTTTTCCATTTAGGATTGCTTATTGAGTCTGTTAACTTTCCATTGATTTGTGTTTTCAATTGTGTTAATTGCAGGATCTTCAACCTATAGACCGCTTTGTGGTGGAGGAGTATTTGGTGGATGTGCTTTTCTTCTTAAATGGCTGGTTTGTAATCAAGTTGGCTTTTCTTTCTCTAGGTCTTTATGTGGCTGGTGCTCTACCTTAGGATTGTCCTCGGTCATTGAATTTATAATATCAGTTCTCCTATTTAGATAATTCAAGTCTATTGGAATATAGCGTACACTTATGTTATTAAGCATCAGAGCATATTTTGTTGCTTCATGAATATATCTTATCATGCTTGTTTATATTTGGTCTTGAAGCTCCATTATCGAAGATTAAAGATGGGTTAAGGTTGTAGACATCTTCATGAGAATGGGATTCTTTAATGTTGCAAAAACCAATACAAACATCCGTGAACAATTTAAGATGAATGTATGCACATGAAATTGGAAGTCAGTCTCATTCAGCATGGAAGTTTCCTCCACCTTGCATTATTTGCACTTTTCTTGTTGGTGTGTCCTTTTGTGTTTTAGTCCACTTGAACTTCTATACATTGTGCATATATTTTGGCCTTAGTGTAGATTGATCTGGAAACAAGTGTAGTAGTTGAAACATTTGTGTTATGTTTTGTGAAACAATCAGTTGTTGGGAGGCATATGGTGAAGGAAAGTGCATTTAATATTTACCCCAACTCAATACAAAAATAGGATATTCAAAATTTTCAAGTGGACTGTGCACTAATGCATGTTCAATAGTTAGGTTTGTTTAAAAACTTGTTTTGTACTTGTTATCCATTTACTGTTGTGCTATTGGAGTTCCCTTCGGCATGAAGTTATATATTTGTGGCGATCTATGTTTCTAGTTTATGATGCTAGAATTTTGATTCCTTTTAATAGGTTTAAAACCTCAATCTTTCTGGTCCTCCAATGTTTTTGCTCTATTTCTAATCCACCATATCTCCCCTATTCTGCCACCCTGTAGATTATCTTGTTTTTTTTTTTTTTTTTTTTTTTTTTTTTATTGCAAAGATGATTATCTTATATATTTGTATTTGTTTGACTTACTATTTTAATTTGGTTACTGCAAAGCTAGTCGAAAGGAATGTGCCTCATACTTGGTTGGACTGCCTGTACCTTTCAGATATGAGTATCTAATGGCAGAGACAATATTTTCTCAGGTAAGCAACAATCATCTATTGATATTCTATCCTTTCTATTTCTTCCTTTTTCTCCCTCTGCACAGATTTCTTTCATGTAGAACATGACAGGTTGACTTCTAGACTAGATCAAGAATCAATATTTTCTTTCTATTCATTCTTAAATGTTCAGAGTGACATTAACCTATAATTTTATGATATCTCTTCTTTGGGTTTCATTTTAAGTTTTGGGGCTTTATATTACTGCCTGATTCTATTATAGGCTATTGAAACTGCCATCCTGGGGAAAAAGGAAGAGGGGAGTGGGGACTAAGAAAGTGAAATGGTGCACAAGCCCCTTAGATAAATAATATCGAACTTATGTTTCATGTTTTTGTATGCTGCAACCACTTATGTGCACTTAGTTGTATGCACCTGCCATTCAACTTCAGGAAGTCTCTGGCTAGAAGATGCCCTGCAATCTGTGAGTAAACTTGAGCAGCTTACATGACATATTCAAGACAGAGACTGCCATGTAGACTGGTGTCAGTATAGACTTTAGTGTTTGTAAATAGTTTAAGGGTATAGAAAAAGATGGAAATAAAACAAATAGTTGAATGACATTGTGAGTTATTGTCCCCAAAAGAAAAGAAAGAAGACACCTTCATTGCTGTTTGGTGCTAGGATCAGTGTGCATTTAAGTTGCTCTAATGTTTAATGAAGGATCAGGACTCAAAAACTTAAGTTAAACATTTTGGCGAAGATTGACCTGGGCTGTATGATCAATAAATTAATAAGATGTTTATTTATAAATATTGGGCTGTATGATCAATAAATGAAAAAGTGAAGTCATTGAGAGAGAATTAGATTGATGGTTATAGTTTAGTGGTGATTAAGAAAATTGAATGTAGTATAACCTGAGTTATACTAAGCATAAGATGGGCAGACAATTAGTAGTGCTCAAGATATTTTAATTGTTATGGTTTTTTACTGGTATAAATCCAGCTAGCAAAAATTTACCATTGGAGGGTTTCTTAGTGTAATATAATAGATTTCATTCATCTCTATTAGCTTAACCGTTTAGATTAGGTGACAATTTATATTACTGGTAGCAGAGCTTGAGGTCGAGGATTCGAATCCTAGCTATTGCACAATTTATTTGATTTGTGTTGTTGGGCTTTTTTATTAAAATTGCTATTGGCCTTTGTGTGCACATGTTGGTCCTTCTTAAAAGTTTATCGGCTCAAATGTGAGTGGAAGTGTTAAGAGAATAGATTTAATTCCACCTGCCAATTTATTACTCTTTAATACTTGGTAGCTTGCCTGTCCACCGCAAACAGTGAAGACAAAATTTTTTTAATGTCTTTCATAGCCTGTCCTAATCCATTGGGACATTCTCATGAACTCTTTTGCCTAGCACATTGCTCTTAGTTCAATATGCCTGAAAAGTGAGCATTTTCTTTGAGATGTATGTCAAACTAATGTTCTTTTAAGGACATATATCAAATAGTAGTTTCTTGATGAACTAGAGTTGGAAAATCTTATAAAATATTCTCAATCGGTTTCATTTATGTTCAGACTTCTGTTTTGAGTGTCCTTTAATGATGAAGTGTATCCTTGTCTTTGCATACTGACTCCCGAAATGTAGTGTTTCTACTCACTCTTTTTAAGTTCTTTAACATTGACTTCCTTGTTTCTTTTGCAGCTTCTTCTACTGCCAGAACCTCCTTTTAAGCCCATGTATTACACACTGGTTATTATTGACCTATGTAAGGTATTGTAGCACATTCATCTTATAGAAGTTTGACATGTTTTTTTTTATGTTCATCATTGTTGATCTGACTATAACATGATTTTAGGCTCTTCCTGGGGCCTTTCCAGCAGTTGTTGCTGGTGCTGTCCGTGCTCTATTTGAGAGGATTTCTGATTTGGATATGGAGTGTAGAATGCGTTTTATCCTTTGGTTCTCACACCATCTGTAAGTAGATTCTGTTGTACTCTGGAGAAAGTCATTCCATATGTGTTCTGCTAATATAGTTTAAGCAAGTTTCGTGTTGTGGGGAACTTCTCATATTAGTGATACTTGGAACTTCATGCACTTTTATTACTCATGCCATCATAGATGAACATAAAATAAGTCCTATATAGATGTTATTTAGAGTAATTTTTTGTCCCATATTATCTTAGTCAACACTTTCCTTTGGACCGGTAGCATATACATCCAAGAATCCATGATAATGATATCCAAAATCTCTACTTGTTTCTTAATTGTTCATAGTATTAAGAGGCTTTTATTCTTCCTGTGAGTGATAAGAACTTGCAAGTTTATTTTTAAGTAGCCTGCTGAAGTACACATTTCTGAGAGTCTTGAACAATGCAAAGATCTTTTATGTTAGATGCATGGAAACAGCTGCTAGTTCATTTGGGCTTAAGCCATTCTACATAATTGTCATTATTTTTTAATAAATTAATGTTGAAGCTGTCTTGATTTTGTTGAGTTTTAATGACATTTCAAACCTTAATTTGACTATTTCCTTTTCTGGTTCTTCTTGCTGCAGATCAAACTTTCAATTTATTTGGCCTTGGGAAGAATGGGCTTATGTCTTAGACCTTCCAAAATGGGCCCCACAGAGAGTTTTTGTTCAAGAGGTTTTGGAAAGAGAAGTGCGCTTGTCCTATTGGGAGAAAATTAAGCAGGTATGTCTTTTGAGGGCTTCAGTATCAGCATTTGGCAACAGAATATCATTCAAATTCTACTTGTGACTTTATTTTATCTTTTGTTTGAGTCATCACTAAAAATAGTTCCTGAGCTACCAGCTCTCAGTACTGAGTTGTCAGCAGGATTTTAATTACATTTAGTGGTTAGGTGTTGGTGAGGCTATTCAATAACTTGTATTGAATTCGACAACTAAATGTTTTTATTGGTTTATGATGTTGAATTCTGAAGATAATCGAGCAAGCTGTTAAGTTACTCCTGTTCTTTTTTATGTTGATAATAGTTTTATTAGCATATCATATGAATTGATTGACGGGTTTAACTTCTCCTTGCAGATCTATTAAATAACAAAACTTCTCTCTCTCCTTTTTTTTTCCCTTTTTAATGCTTAGTTTTTTTAATTGTTTGCTTTTCATTTATTGTCATACAGAGTATTGAGAATGCATCTGCTCTGGAGGAGTTACTTCCACCAAAAGGTGGGCCAAACTTTAAATATGGCACAGAAGATGGAGACCAAGCTGAGTTAATTCTTTCAAAAGAACTCAATAATATGGTGAAGGCAAGACAAACGGCTCGTGAAATTAATTCATGGATTGAAGAAAATATACTTCCACTTCATGGTATAGATGTTGCTCTCAGAGTGGTTGTCCAAATCCTTCTTCATATTGGATCAAAAAGCTTTACTCATTTAATCACTGTTTTGGAGAGATATGGTCAAGTATTTGCAAAGATTTGCACTGATGAGGAAAAGCAACTTATGCTAATAGCTGAAGTGAGTTCTTACTGGACAAACAACACTCAGATGGCTGCTATTACCATTGACAGAATGATGAGCTATCGTCTTCTATCTAATTTGGCCATAGTGAGATGGGTTTTCTCTTCATCAAATGTTGACCAATTTCATATATCTGATCGTCCATGGGAGGTACAGTCTTAAACCTGTATACTATGTTAAACCTGCTTATTATATCCTTGTCAACAATTTTTCATGTCTACGTAAATGTTGTTTTTCTTTCCTCATCTTTTGGGAGGAAAAAGTTCTCTTTTGATCTACACCACAGGTGTGGGCGGCTTTTCATGATGAATGGTTATATGTGCTCATTCATATTTGAAAAGACAATATATGGCTTTAGAGGACTATGATGGTTAAGTGCTGTAAAACTTTATTTCTAAATCTAAATCAACTATAAAAGAATCCAGAGTTTTTTTGGGATCTAAAATAAATAATAATAATAATAATAATAATAATAATAATAAACAATTTAGATAGGTTCTTTTCCTTGGCCAATAGAGGGACTTTTCCTGAATAATTGATATTTATCTTTTAACTGCTACTTAGAAAAATCATTTACTTCTTGATAAGTGGTTCGCACAGAGTTCAACATTCAATTCAGAATGCACTAGAAATTTACAAATTTCAGTTATTCTCATATTATCTAGTCAATTCAGAGTTATTCTGTCTCTGATGCTCTTGGAAGAAGTATTACCAAAATGTGCCAATCTTCCAGCCTCATACTTTAATCTTTTAATCTCTGAGTATCTGTTACCCTGGGGATTTAGTAATATTTACAGATAATGATAAAATCCTAAATTTAAATCAGTTTGAATTGAAAAACAATTATTTGATCATAGATTGTTTATGGGCTTTGCTAAATCTAATCAACTTTAGGAAGCATTTGAATCTCCACTCTGGAGTGGACGCCTTAAATTTGAATATTTCTCTTATTTTGAACTTGTCTTCTCATGTGTTACAAACTGTTTTTTTAGATTCTGAGGAATGCGGTTGGCAAGACATACAATCGGATATGTGATCTGAGGAAAGAGATTTCCTCTCTCAAGAATACTGTAGTATTGGCTGAAGAAGCTTCATCCAAAGCTAAAGCAGAGTTAGAGGAGGCTGAGTCAAAGCTTACCCTCATGGATGGTGAACCTGTTCTTGGTGAAAACCCTGTGAGAATGAAGAGACTGAAATCAAATGCAGATAAAGCACAACAGGAAGAGTTATCTGCTGGTGAATCTTTAGAGGCTAAGGAAGCTCTTCTTCGACGTGCGATTGATGAAAATGAGGTATGTATGTATTATCGATATGCAAATCATTTGATAATTTAGTTGTTTTTATAGGAATAAAATGATATCTCGTGGGTAAGGGAAGTTGTTAAACGAAGTGTACCTTGGAGCATTATTTCTTCTGTGTACAGATGTCTGCAATTTTGTAGAAATTTTCTCCTTTATTGATTAAAAATGGTATATACAGGCATTATTTCTTTCGTTGTATAAGAACTTTGTGAGAGTTCTGTCAGAGCCTCTTCGTGAAGCATACAAAGATGGAACTTTCCAATCTTCTTCCGATCAGGCAGATGAAAAGGCAGATGAAATGGCCATAGATCTTGAAGAAGACTCATCATCTATGATTGAACTGGATAATGAGAATGGAAAAGTAAAGAAAAGTCATTCAAATGGGAAAAATGCCGGCATTGATGAAAGGAAACAATGGTGCTCATCTACTTTGGGTTATGTCAAGGCTTTTACGAGGCAATATGCTTCAGAGGTGAGAGTCCTTTATCCCTAAATGTTGTGTTGTACCATCCATACTCTTTAACAAAATATTTGAACTTGTTATACTTTTGACAGATTTGGCCACACATGGAGAAATTGGATTCTGAGGTATTACTAACTGAGGAAGTCCATCCATTACTGCAGAAGGTGATATATGCAGGTCTGCGTCGACCTTTAGATAAAGCTTAATTTTACCTTTCCCAATCCCAGGTGAAAGTGTATTGAATTGGTTGGTAGGATTAACAATTTTGTTTCTTAGGTTGACTTGTCAGTCAGGCATGTATGCAGCACACTTTAAAAAATATGTATAATCTTATTTCCATTTGATTTTAAGATGTGGAACTAATTGAAGTTTATATTTAACCTTCAGCTTATATGAATAGAAGAACCATCCTCTAAACATAAAACACATGCCCTAAATATATATATATATATATCAAAGTTCGCAACCTTGTTTACGGAAAAAACAAGTATTGAGTGAGTTTTTTCTAATAAGATATTGATGCTTAAATCTAGTTTAGTTAAAATCTAAAGTGATTACAAGCACTAATAAAAATTTTCATAAAAAAAATATTTTATCATCTATTTTCCTCGTATGTAGTAGAACCTTAAAATGCCTCTAATTTCGTTTTTCTTAAAATTGGTTAAAACTCTTGTGTACCAAATACCCAAAGGAGCCCTGCTCGGATATCTACAGTTTTTAAGTATTACCCAAAATTAAGGTGAATATATTTTGGTAAAACGCATACAATATTATTTTGTGATACATTAGATGACAGGAAATAAGTTTAAAAATTGAACAATAAAGATATGGAACTATCTTTCAAATACAAATATAAAGTATAAAAATTTCAAATTTAATAAATAAATATACGTATATATATTTTATATATATATTGAGCCGACATAAATTTCCCACTTTAAGTAACTGATTTGGGAGGATCAGAAAACCTCCACGGTGACATAAATACCACTTTATGGACCTCATAAATGGGAAACGTTACACAATTACTCCCCCATTTATACTACCGTTACACTTAAACGGTTAAAACGGTAATTCATTACTCATAACGGTCTATAACGGTCTAGGACCATAATAGCCCAATCAATAATCAAGCCCCCATAAAAGGGAGATCCGAATACAAGGTAAGGGACAATTTCTAATTTCCAGATATCCACAATACACTCTACTGACTTAAGCATCGGAGAGTTCACGGGGCACAAACTCCCCATTGAACTTACTTGTTTTGCAGGTTGATCAGAG
Source organism: Asclepias syriaca (assembly GCA_027405835.1). NCBI lineage: Eukaryota > Viridiplantae > Streptophyta > Magnoliopsida > Gentianales > Apocynaceae > Asclepias > Asclepias syriaca. Next base: position 11,718 of record JAPHNG010000347.1, read on the forward strand.
TCTAAGTTTATTATCCCGAAGTATCGCATACGCTCAGCGAAGTATCATACCACACTTCGACTTCTCAGAAAAGCCTTCCTAGCAAACCTAGTTATAAAATTCTCCGAGTTCCCGACACCCTAAATTACTTTTTTACCCTTTGACAGATTCCTGTAGAATCAGTTTGGTTCCGTTACCGGGAACGTTTTATTTACTCTCATAATCCTCATCCATTAACCTCCTATTATCATGTCTCGATCTGAAGGACACACTGTTCGTCAATCTTCTCATCGACAAGAGAGGACGGGGACAAGAATGTTCGTCTCCTCTGGTTCAAGTTCTGGTCGTCGTCCGATCTCGGAAAGGTTGGGGCCACAGCCAGCAGGAACTTCCAGGCGTTCATTTGACTTGCGAGACCAACTCAACTCCAAGCGGATAGAAGATACGGAGAAAGAATTGAGAAGGTTGCGGCAACTCCAACAAGATGAAGAAGCTAAGCGGGATCAGGAACTCTCGCAAAAATGGCTACAACTGAGAGCTGAATTCAGGCAGGCTGGGGTAGAACTTCCCCCACCGAGATTGCCTGGAGGTTCGGAGCTTCCACAGCGGACCCGCACGGCAACTAAGAAGGACGACAGGCGTGGAGCACGTACGAGCAGAAAACCAGCCGTTAGTGAAGTAGGGGAAAGTCACAATTCCTCTAAACTAGTGCATAAAAAGACTGCCAAGAAGCGATCCCCAGAAGGTAGCCCGGAGACCGCAAAGAATCCCACTAAAGTTCACAAGTCCAGGTCAATTGAACTGGGGCCTTTCATCAAATGGGTCCGAGACGTTACTCCGGATTCAAATCTTAATCTTAAGCTCCCTCAGTTTGTCCTATATTCCAGCTCCACAAAACCCATTGAGCACATTTGCTGGTACAATTCTGCCATGGGATTAGTCTCCAGCGACGAAGCTATTCTGTGCCGGGCTTTTCCAACTACTTTGTCGGATAAGGTGGTAACCTGGTTTACGTCCCTTAAAAAGGATTCTATCGATTCATGGGACACCTTGGAAAAAATGTTCCTGGACAAATTCAGCACTGCGGGAACAATTCCAAAAACCCGGGGAGACCTGGCTAACATCAAGCAGCGGGAAGGTGAGTCGTTGCTCTCATTTTTGGATAGGTTCAAGAAAACCTATGAGGAGATTGAAGGGATCAACCAAGACACGGTGATCACATGTTTTGAAGGAGGGTTCAGGTCGCGAATGTTATACACTGAGCTCCAACTCCGCAGGCCGGAGACGATTGGAGAAATGTTCAACGTAGCCAGGAAAGTAGCCCTGGCTGAAGGCAGTGCGACCGAGCCGACTTGGCGAAGAAAGGATAAACATCCTGAACAACCAAAGCAGGCGACCTCGAATTTCCCACAGCGGAAGGACAATAATCGAGGTAAGAAATCTGAGACGTTTACACCTCTGAATGTCTCAAAGGAAAGTTTAATTGCAGTCTTGAAGGAGAAACATGGAGTTCGGGACCCCGCACCAATGAAAGCACAGACATATGCTTCACGAGACAAGACCAAGTTCTGTGGATTCCACAGAGACTATGGTCACACAACGGAGCAATATTTCCAACTGAAGCGAGCCATCGAAAAGCTCATTCAGGAAGGATGTTTAAAGGAGTACATCGCGGGTGTACAGCAGCAGAAGGATAAGGGAAAAAGGGTAATCAACATGATTAACCCGGAGATAGGCTCGACGAGAAAAATAAAGAAAAGAATCTACAATCTCACCAAATCATACCTCGTCCTGAAGTATGAATTCAAGCATCAAGAAGTCATTACTTTCACCAACGAAGAGCTAGAAAGTAATGAGGAGGCTAAAATCAGTCCCATAGTCATCGAAGCGGGGATGACCAGAGAAGGGATTGACAAGTGTACAGTAAAGAGGATTTCTAGTTGACACTGGAGCCACAAGAAACATCATGTACTGGCGATGTTTCGAAGAAATGGGCTTGAAAGAGAAACATCTCAAAACAAGCAGAATGGTATTGGAGGGATTCACGCCTCAGAAAGTATCGGTAAGAGGAACAGTAAGACTGCATGTCACCCTTGGCGAAGGGGATAAAGCCCGAACAGAGGAGGTCAAGTTCTACGTAGTAGACTTAGAATCCCCTTACAATGTCATAGTGGGAACACCTTTCCATGCGGGTTTTGATCCGGTTATCTCTACTTCCCATCAACAAGTGAAGTTCCACACCTCACGAGGTGTCAGATTTGTAAGGAGCAACCCTCGGAGTTTATTAGGGCATATAATGAAGATAAAAAGAAAGAGAGATGATCCTGAAAAGATTAAAAGAGTCTACATAGTGACAGAAGAGCGCAACCATGGGATGACTAATGATCGCGGTCCAGAGGAGCAAGGAGAGGCAGAAAAACAAAGTTCCAATCCTAACCCCGAAGTATCACGGGATAATGAATATGACGAGGTAGAAATAAATCCCGTTTATCCTAAACAGCTTGTCAAAATTGGGAAAGATATGCCAGATAAACTCAGGCAAGACCTTATTGAATTCCTCAAAGGGCATCAACAAAGCTTCGCATGGTGCATAGAGGATATGCCTGGAATCGATCCCTCGGTCTCAGAACATGCCTTAAATGTTGACCCGACATATCGCCCAATTAAACAAAAGTCCAGACAATTTGGTGATGATAAAATACAAGGCATGAAGGAAGAGGTGAATAAGCTTTTGCAAGCGAAGTTCATTCGCGAAGTGAAATATCCCACTTGGCTGGCCAATGTAGTCATGGTTAAAAAGTCTACCAGAAAATGGAGGATGTGTGTAGACTACACTGACCTCAACAAAGCTTGCCCCAAGGATTGCTACCCCCTGCCTCAGATCGACGCACTGGTGGACTCAATGGAGGGATACGAGTACCTGAGCTTCATGGATGCATTCTCGGGATACCATCAAATTAAAATGAAGTCCAGCGATCAAATACATACTTCGTTCCGAGCTGCAGGGGTCGTTTATTGCTATAACGTCATGCCCTTCGGGTTAAAGAACGCAGGGGCAACATATCTGCGAATGATGAACTATATTCTCCGAAGTCAAATCGGAAGAAACATAGATGCATATGTTGATGATATGGTAATAAAGACAAAGCACGACACGTAACACTTGGAGGATTTAGAGGAAACATTCTCCAATCTGGCGAAGTACAATCTCAAGCTCAATCCCACGAAGTGTACCTTTGGTGTAAAATTCGATAAGTTTTTAGGCTTCATGACATCCGAACGAGGGATCGAGGCCAACACGGAAAAATTGGAAGCCATAGCCCGGCTCACTGAGCCCAGATGTGTCAAAGACATCCAAAGGCTAAATGGATGCATCGCATCACTTGGAAGATTTGTTTCAAAATCAACAGAAAAGTGCCTCCCATTCTTCCAAGCTTTGAAAAATTCAAAGAATGGCTTCGTATGGACCCCGGAGTGCAGCCAAGCTTGGAAAGATCTAAAAGATTACTTGCAAAATCTTCCTTTGTTACGACCTCCGAGCTGCGGAGAAACGCTCTTCTTGTATTTGTCCTTTTCAGATGTGATCATAGCATTAGTTTTAATCAAAGAAGATGGGACGAAACAGCATCTTGTATACTTTTTCAGTAAGTTTTAAATGAAGCTGAGTCCAGATACTCTAACATTGAAAAGTTGGCATATGCCTTAGTCGTTTCCACACGGAAACTGAGACCGTACTTCGAGTCTCACCATATCGTGGTATACACTAACGCTCCGTTAAAACAAGTTTTTCATAAGCTGGACCAATCTGGAAGGATGCTACGCTGGTCCATCGAATTGTGCTGACATGACATCACATTCAAACCTCGTACAACCATCAAAGCACAAGCTCTGGCAGATTTCCTCGCAGAAGGCTCATTTACAGATGACAACTTGGAGAAAGCTGAATCTGCCAAAGAGCCATGGGAGCTGAAAGTTGATGGGGCAGTGAACTCTAGCAGAGTCGGGGTTGGACTGGTGTTGACATCACCAAATAAAGAGTACGTGGAAGGGCAGGCTATCAAACTAAAGCCCGATATTTCAAATAACCAAGCAGAATACGAAGCACTGCTAAAAGGATTGGAGTGGGCACATGATGCGTTTCCGACCGATGTGCTAAATAGGTGTTATTTTACCCTATGTTGATTATGAATAATTAAGGACTGTGATTGACTAATTGTCACATTTAGTCTCTATGGTGTCACTTAATCAGCCAGAACCTAAGGCAGAGTACCTATCGTGTAGCTAGTCTGTTGGAAAGTATCTACGATTTTATTAAATAAATATCGTACTCCCAGGGAAGTGGCAACGGCTTAGTAGTAACTAGTCTTTCTTCCTAACTCTTATCTTATAATCCAGTTATGCAATCTTCATCAATAATTTTGATGAGAGGGTGATTTATTCTCCACTGGGTTTAAGTCTAGCTAAACTTGAAAGTGTTTTAAAGATTAGATCCTGATTTTATGTTATACTGTTACTATACGTTGATTGACCTATATTCGAGTGTTTTAGACATGTCTTGGCCTGGATTGCAATTATGTTCTGTGTCTAAAGGCTACCACATCTGAGTTTCTACGCTACCGCCCCATCGTTAAGGGTAACGACCCTACTCACGGCTCGGACTAAAGTCAGCAATGACCGCCCTATGTCACTTTGGGGATCATACTGCTCGTCGCATAACCGCCGACATAAAACTCTACTCAGCCTACTAGACTACTTTCAACCAAACGGGGTGTTCGCAGATTATTTTATCTGTATGGCAGACACCAATACTAATTGATGCCTGTTAAACTAAACAGGTTATGAATAGACGTGGTTAGGAATTGTCTATAAACCCTAATTTCAGTTTAAAGAACGGCAATAGACATGCAGACATAATGGATATTTAAGCAGGTGGCCATTTCTAGAAAAACATAATACCTCAACATAAATAACAAATATTATAAAAACATAATCTGGTATTCAAACAGTTATTGGACAAACACAATAACATCATATAAGAGAGGGACATGGGGACCGATGCCATAAAGAATTCACCCTTCACGAAGTCTCGCCGATGGAGCGTACTTACTGCGCATATGCCGTATTGCTTGACCCGACTGCTCGCCAGAAACCGTCGGAGGACGCTTCCTCAGCCTAGTAACTGGGCTTTACCTTAATACCCAGCTTAAGCCCAGCCCTGTGGACTGACTCTTCGAACGCCTAGAGCCCTCTTAGGATCTCCTAACGAAATCCCGGGTATCTATGAATACCAGAAACGAACCTATCTATAGAAACCTAAGATCTGAGACTATTCTCAGAAACTAAAACAAAACACTAACAAGAGAAAACTGAGATCCGAGTCTCTGAGTGAGTTGTGTACTAGAGAATTGTACACTGGAAACCACTTAAGACTCAGATCGAGTGGAGAGGAATGAATTCAATGCTGGAGGCCTGGGGTATTTATAGCAGCTTCCTGGAGTGAAAATCTTTGAAAAATTCGATGTGGGACAGCTTCTGGCGGCTCGGGACGCCCGTCCCGGTCTGTTGACCAAGTCGGGATGCCCGTCCCGGGTTCGGGACGCCCGTCCTGAACCTTTGACCGAGTCAACATTTCCAAAAATTGGTTTTTGCCCCAAAATTGCTGTTTTTCGTCTACTTTTCACCTGGCACTTCCAAAATCATAAAAATGTGAAATTAAGTAAATAAGGAACAATTAAGATCAAATTACCCTTTTTTCACCCAAATTCATACATAAAAACATGCTAAAAAGGTGATACGATTTTCACGTATCAGATAACCCCAAACTTAGCTTTTTGCTTGTCCTCAAGCAAAGTCTACCTGAAGTTACTTAAAATTCTAGTCATGTTTTTATTCCAAAAATTCTTCAGACAAGTCTTAATACAGGTATGTCTGGTTAGGTTGCTATGACAAGGTCTCAAATGTCTCTAGTAGCTTGTTATCAGGCAGAGAAAATAAATCACACTAGGTTGGATTTTTTCTTAGTCACAGGGTCTTCCTGATGTGTAGTGTGTGTTACTAGTCCAGACCAGATAGTCAACACAATGTACTCTTGTCTTAACTACTACCAGAACACTTCGACCTATCGCTAGACATATTAAACAACAGACAACTTTTTGAGTTCTGAGCTTTGGTGATCAGATTTTTAATGTTTTAGCATTTAGTTATTTAAGATTCAGGGTATTTTGAGTCTGCTTAGAACACGTCAACTTCAACTACCCATGTAGCGAGTCCCACTCCGATGACTCCCAGATCTACACGACCTTAGGGTATCAGGCTTTAAATTCCTCGAAGGAGTGGTGCTCGAGTAGCGAAGGCCGCTGGCAAACTACCCTTATTTGATTAACTTCCTTTTGTTTCTTTTCACTTTTAGCTCAGAGTCTCATCTAGTCATTCTAACTGCCAATATATCCACAACTGGTCTAATTTTATCTAGTTAAGTCTCGAACAGGTAATTAGTTGAGGTCTCTAATCCAGACAAAGTTGTGCTCAGTTATCAGGAATTCCCTATTCCTAATCAATTAGTCCAAGATAGCTATCAATTATCTCCTACTAACCATAACATACTACCTACATATCATAGACATAAGCAATTGTTTAACCAAGCATACTGCATTTAGAAGTCTGAAAGACGGAAAAATTTTGAATTTTTTTTGGAAGGGTGTGAAAATACGGGGAAAAACAAGCAAAAGCATACAAAAACTGCTACAGTGCACCGTGCACTGCTACCCCACACTTAAGGCTGGCACTGTCCTCAGTGTTCATGCATATCTAGCTACCCCACACTTATTTGAAAAAAAAAAGAAATAAAACAGAAAGGATTCTTACCCCACACTTATTCAACTAACTACGGGTAAGAAAGAACATAGAGTACTGAAAGAAATAACAAAATATGAAATAAAATGAAAGAGATACTCCCTTATTCTGTGAAGTACACAGTCTGCTCGGACGAGTCAAATGGCTCTCTGTAAATCTTCAGGCGTTGTCCGTTTACTTTTTGAATAATGCCATCAGAATCCATGATGTCACATGCTCCGAAAGGTGATACTTTCGTGATTGTGAATGGTCCTGACCAACAGCTACGCAGCTTTCCTGGGAAAAATTTTAAACGTGAGTTGTACAATAATACCTTGTCTCCTGGTTCAAAATTTTTCTGGGCTCTGAGTCGCCTGTCATGCCGGAGTTTACTTGTCATCTTGAACTGATGTGAATTTTCATAGGCTTTGAGCCTCCACTCATCCAATTCATTCAGTTGTAGAATCTGGTGTTCCTTAGTTAAATTTTCATTGAGATTGCATTTTTGTACTGCCCAGTAAGCTCTGTGTTCGAGTTCAACTGGAAGGTGGCATGCTTTTCCATAGACAAGTCGATAAGGTGAGAATCCCGTAGTGGTCTTGTATGCTGTACGGAAGGCCCATAATGCATCTTCCAGCTTATTGGCCCAATCCTTACGGTTAACACCCACAGTCTTTTCTAAGATTCTTTATTCCCCTATTGGTTACCTCAGCCTGCCCATTGGTTTGGGGGTGGTAGGCTGTGGAAACGCGATGCTGAACTCCGTAGATGGAGTACCTTTGCAATTGAGAGTTGCAGAAGTGCGTACCTCGATCACTGATTAGGGCTTTTGGACATCCAAACCTGGCGAAAATCTGCTTAAGGAATCTGCATAGCTCTAGAATCATTAGTAGGTAGGGCCTGTGCTCAGGCCATTTTGAAAAATATTCTACAGCTACTATGATGTACTTCATACCAAAAGAGGAAGGAAACGGACCCATGAAATCTATACCCCATATGTCAAATATTTCTACACTTTGGATTACCTGTTGGGGTAGACTGTCTCGAGAAGATTGGTTCCCGCTTTCTGACAGGCGTCGCACGATCCTGTAAATGCTGCGGCGTCTTTGAATATGGTAGGCCAGTAAAAGCCTGCTTCTAATACTTTTCGGGCGGTATTAGCTGCAGCTAAGTGACCGCCTGTTGGTCCGCAGTGACAATGTTCCAGAATTTGGAAACCTTCTTCTTGAGATACACACCTTCTGATCATCTGATCTGCACATATTAAATAGAAAAGGATCTTCCCAATAGTAATATTTCAGGTCAGCAAAGAATTTTTTCTTTGTTGAGCAGTGATATCACTAGGGAGAGTCCGGGCTGCCAAGTAATTTGCTATATCTGCAAACCAAGGGGGTGAGAAGACAGCAAACAATGCATAAATTCTCATCCGGGAATTTATCAGATATGATTGTTCATCAATGGCTTCTAGGGTCGGATTTTCAGCCTAGACAAGTGGTCTGCGGCTAAGTTTTCTGCCCCTTTCTTATCCCGAATTTCTATGTCAAATTCTTGAAGCAATAAAACCCATCTAATCAATCTTGGTTTTGCGTCGGTTTTATTGAACAAGTATTTTAGTGCAGAATGATCAGTATAAACAATAGTTTTAGATAGGACTAGATAAGATCGAAACTTATCAAAAGCATATACTACTGCTAATAATTCCTTTTCTGTCGTAGTGTAATTTTCCTGAGCATCAGTTAAGGTTTTACTAGCATAATATATTACATGAAACTTCTTATCATGTCTTTGTCCTAAAACTACTCCTACTGCATAGTCACTAGCATCACACATAAGCTCAAAAGGTAACTCCAGTCAGGTGACGTCATGATAGGTGCAGTAGTTAAGAGTTCCTTAAGTCTATTAAAAGCTTTTAGACATTTCTCATCAAAGACAAATGGAACATCTTTTCCGAGTAAATTGGTCAACGGCCTGGCTATTAATGAAAAATCTTTTATGAACCTACGATAAAAGCCAGCGTGTCCCAAAAAACTCTAACGGCTCTCACATTTTTGGGAGGAGGTAGTTTTGAAATAACTTCAATTTTTGCCTTCTACTTCCATACCTAGGTGTGAGATCTTATGTCCTAAAACGATTCCCTCTTTTACCATGAAGTGGCATTTTTCCCAATTTAAAACCAGGTTAGATTTTATACAACGTTTCAACATTAACTCCAAGTTCTTTAGACAAACCTCAAATGAATTACCAAAAACAGAAAAGTCATCCAAATACTTCCATAGATTTTCCTAACATGTCCTCAAAGATAGCAGTCATACAACGTTGAAATGTAGCAGGTGCATTACACAAACCAAAAGGCATCCTTCTATATGCAAATGTTCCAAAAGGGCATGTGAATGTAGTTTTATGCTGGTCCTCAGGGGAAATAGGAATTTGAAAATAACCAGAAAACCCATCAAGAAAGCAATAAAACATGTGTCCAGATAATCTTTCTAACATTTGGTCAATAAAAGGAAGGGGAAAGTGATCTTTTCGTGTGGCCGTATTTAATTTTCTATAGTCTATGCATACACGATGACCAGTTACAGTTCTTGTAGGGATTAGTTCATTATGCTCATTCCTAACAACTGTTATACCGCCTTTCTTAGGTACTACCTGCACCGGGCTTACCCACTCACTATCTGAGATAGGGTAGATAAGTCCTGCATCTAACAGTTTAATGACTTCTTTCTTAACAACATCACACACATTAGGATTCAACCTCCTTTGAGGTTGCACACATGGCTTATACTCATTTTCTAGAAGAATCTTATGCGAACAAAAGCTTGGATTAATACCTGGGATATCCGCAATTTTGTAGGCAAAGGCTCTTCTATGCTTTCTGCACATGTCCACAGTCAGCTTCCTTTGTTCTGCAGTCAGATCAGCTGCAAGAATAATGGGAAGTTTCTTGTTGTCATCTAGGAATTCGTAGCACAGATGAGTGGGTAGTTCCTTCAGTTCCAAGTCTGGTGGATCTTCAAACGAGGTTCGTTCTTTCTTCATCTCATCATCACCTATCTCAGTGAAACTATCAGAAGTAATTTCATTTTCAGAAGAGCTAAGTTCAGACTCCTCTAATTCTAGGGAGTCCTCACTTAGAACTTGATAGTTTGAGCATAGGTTGTCACGTTAATTGCAATCAAGTGTTCCATGGCATCCACACAAAACAAGTATCATCTAAATGCATGGGATACCTAAGGGTTTCATTTAATCGAAAGTGATGTCATCATTTCCTACCCTTAACTTGATTTGACCATTACTGACGTCTATTAATGCTTTTGAGGTAGCTAGAAATGGTCGACCTAGGATCAGGGGCACTCCTCCTTCCCCATTCATGTCCATGACAACGAAATCCACAGGAAATACAAATTTTCCGACCTTTACTAAGAGATCTTCAATTATTCCCTTGGGGATTTTGACTGTCCTATCTGCAAGTTGTATGCACATCCTAGTCGTTTTCAAATCATGCAATCCTAATTTATCAAATAAACTAGATGGCATAAGATTAATACTAGCTCCTAAGTCTGCTAATGCATGCATGTTAGTAATATTTCCAATTGTACATGGCAAGGTAAAACAACCAGGATCTTTCTGTTTAGACGGTAGTTTATTCAACAGAACCGCCGAACATTCTTCATTAAGAACCACCTTGTCCATGTCAAATTTTCTTTTATTACTAAAACTTCTTTTAAAAACTTAGCATACTTTGGCATTTCAGAAATAACATCAAGTAAAGGTAAATTAACATGAATCTGACTAAAATTCCTAAGAAACTTTTCAAATTGCTCCTTATCTTTATTGTGCATAAGTCTGGCAGGGTAAGGTACTTTTGGCCGGTACTCAGGAATAAACTCCGTCTTCCCTTTCCTTGCTACTTCGATCTCGACATCCGTCGGCGTTGGGTCCTTGGAGCCTTCTTCTGGTTCCTGCACAAGAATAGGAGGGTCAGAGTTTGGGTGGAGATGGAGATAGAATTTTACCAGATCTTAGAGTGATGGTCTTGCATTCAGTTTGAGGGTTGGTCTCAGTGTTGCTTGGTAGCGTTCCCTGGGACCTGTGAGAGAAATGGGTGGATAGCTGACCCATTGCCTCTCTAAAGTTTGTATAGCAGCTTGTGTGTTTCTGATTGTTTGCTCGGTCTGCTTCTGTCTATTCTCGTTCTGCTGGATTCTTTCCGCGTGAGCTTCTTGGATCTTTCTGTTGGACTCTATCATTTCCTTGTTGGAGTCGGAAATGCTCTTCAGCATGTCTCTGAATTCTTGCATGGGTCAGCTGGAACGATGTAGTTCCTTGGTGCAGGCAGAGCGACTTGCTGGTTCTGCGGATATGGCAGTTGCTGAGGTACTCTTTTCTGAAAGTTAGTAGTCCCGGGATTGTTTCTCCAGCTAAATCCCGGATGGTTCTTCCAAGTGGGATTGTAGGTATTTCCTATAGGAGCAGAATTTACTGCGTCCACTTGTTCCATCTTCTGGGACAGTTAATATCCCATTACCATAACAATCCCCACTGAAATGTGGTCCTTGGCAAAACTCGCAGACTTGGTATACTGACTGAATTTTTCCCTTGTTGGAAAGCATTCAGCTGATTAGTAATGCTGGCCTTCAGTGCCTCAAATTGATCATCAGTGGAGGCAACGACCGCATTTACTGGTTGCTTCTTAGCTCGGCCACTTGTGCGCCAATTCTTGCTGTTCCTGTAGAGTCTCTCCAGAGCGTTTCTAGCATCTACATCACTCATTCCATTGAAACCGCTCTGGGGATTGAGTCCATCGAGAATTTGCTTACCCATGTCTGACATACCCCCGTAAAATTGCTGAATCAGCAATGCCTCGGTAAGTCCATGTTGGGGGCAGAGCCTGAGTAGCTCCTTGAATCTGTCCCAAGCTTCGATCACTGTCTCATCAGCAGCTTGAGTGAAACTAGACAGAGCCCTTCGATATTCTAGGACTCTTGCTGCAGAGTAGTACTCTTCTAGGAAGGCTTTGCTTAACTCGTCCCAAGAGGTGATGGAGTTAGTAGGTAGCTGGGCCAACCATCTCTTAGCTCTGTCCCTAAGTGAGTAGGGAAAAAGGTTGAGTTTAGTTATTTCTGCAGTATGATCTCCCTTGAGGCCTTCGCAGAGAGAAGAGAAATCAGATAGGTGTTCCAGCGGATTCTCGGCTGCAGTTCCTCCAAACTGAACCGATTTATAATCAGCTGGATCACATTCGGTTTAAGATCATAGCGAGGGTTCCCAGGGATTCGGATGGCAGATGAGACTGGGATAGTCTGTGGCTGGATGTAGGATTCAAGGGTAGGTCTTTCAGCAGCCATTTCTGTTCTTCGCCTATTAGCTGTGCGAATGATTCGTTCAGGATTTCAACTGGTGTTTCAAGGTTAGCTTCTGAAGATCGAGTCATGCAACTACAGAGAAGAACACGTTTTAGCCTGAGCAAACTGGTTAGTGGGTTACAGGGAAGTGAAAACTTAAAAACTTGGAAGAAAGAGAAAAAAACAAAACAACTATTCACAAGGAGAAAACACAAAGATAGGGAAAAGAGAATAACTTACCATTAAACAAGAAAAAGTACAATTTTTTTCGGATTTTTAGATTTTAAAATTTTTTTTCTTTTAATATTTGAAAGCATTAAATTCCCTCAATATGGTTCTAGAATAATTTTCTAAAATTTGATTATCCTAAATGTCTTAATTCCAGATAACATCTAAAATTAATTAGTTATGATAATCCTATATTTCGGAAACTGATTGTCTAACTGGTATAACATAAGTGTTAGTCTAAGGTCTAGGTTACTACCGTTACCTATCATAAGCCTCTAGAATTTTGATCAGGAATCCTAAATTCATTATGATATTTCCCCGGCAACGGCGCCAAAAATCTGATGCGGTTTCCGACCGACGTGCTAAATAGGTGTTATTTTACCCTATGTTGATTATGAATAATTAAGGACTGTGATTGACTAATTGTCACATTTAGTCTCTATGGTGTCACTTAATCAGCCAGAACCTAAGGCAGAGTACCTATCGTGTAGCTAGTCTATTGGAAAGTATCTACGATTTTATTAAATAATATCGTACTCCCAGGGAAGTGGCAACGGCTTAGTAGTAACTAGCCTTTTATCCTAACTCCTATCTTATGATCCAGTTATGCAATCTTCATCAAATACTTTGATGAGAGGGTGATCCATTCTCCACTAGGTTCAAGTCCAATTAATCCTAAAAGTGTTTTAAAGATGAGTTCTGATTCTATGTTATACTGTTACTATACATTGATTGACCTATATTCGAGTATTTTAGACATGTCTTGGCCTGGATTGCAACTATGTTCTGTGTCTAAAGGTTACCACATCTGAGTTTCTACGCTACCGCCCCATCGTTAAGGGTAACGGCCCTACTCACGGCTCGGACTAAAGTCAGCAATGACCGCCCTATGTCACTTTGGGGATCATACTGCTCGTCTCATAACCGCCGGCATAATACTCAACTCAGCCTACCTAGACTACTTTCAACCAACAGGGTGTTCCGCAGATTATTTTATCTAGTATGGCAGACACCAATACTAATTGATGTCTGTTAAACTAAACAGGTTATGAATAGACCGTGGTTAGGAATTGTCTATAACCCTAATTTCAGTTTAAAAGAACGGCAATAGACATGCAGACATAATGGATATTTAAGCAGGTGGCCATTTCTAGAAAAACAATAACTTCAACGTATATCACAAATATTCATAAAAACATAATCTGGTATTCCAATCAGTATTTGGACAAACACAATAACAACATATAAGAGAGGGACAGGGGGACCGATGCCATAAAGAATTCACCCTTTACGAAGTCTCGCCGATGGAGCGTACTGCTGTATATGCCGTATTGCTTGACCCGACTCTGCTCGTCAGAACCTTCGGAGGACGCTTCCTCAGCCTAGTAGCTGGGCTTTACTTAACAACCCGGCTTAAGCCCAGCCCTGTGGACTGACTCTTCGAACGCCTCGAGCCCTCTTAGGATCTCCTAACGAAATCCCGGGTATTCTAGGAATACCAGAAACGAACCTATCTATAGAAGCCTAAGATCTGAGACTATTTCTCAGAAACTAAAACAAACACTAATAAGAAAGAAAACTGAGATCCGAGTCTCTGAGTGAGTTGTGTACTAGAGAATTGTACACTGGAAACCACTTAATGACTCAGATCGAGTGGAGAGGGATGAATTCAACTGCTGGAGGCCTGGGGTATTTATAGCAGCTTCCCGGAGTGAAAAATTCTGAAAAATTCGATGTGGGACAGCTTCTGGCGGCTCGGGACGCCCGTCCTGATTCGTTGACCAGGTTCGGGACGCCCGTCCTGGCGGTTTGACCGGGTTCGGGACGCCCGTCCCGGACCTTTGACCAGGTCAACATTTCCAAAAATTGCGTTTTTGCCCCAGAATTTGCTGTTTTCGTCTACTTTTCACCTGACACTTCCAAAATCATAAAAACCGTGAAATCAAGTAAATAGTAAACAATTAATGTCAATTTACTCTCAATTTCACATTAAAACATATATAAAAACATGCTAAAAATGTGATACGATTTTCGCGTATCAATAGCAGCTTGTGTGTTTCTGATTGTTTGCTCGGTCTGCTTCTGTCTATTCTCGTTCTGCTGGATTCTTTCTGCGTGAGCCTTTTGAATCTTTCTGTTGGACTCTATCATTTCCTTGTTGGAGTCGGAAATGCTCTTCAGCATGTCTCTGAATTCTTGCATGGGGTCAGCTGGAACGATGTAGTTCCTTGGTGCAGGCAGAGCGACTTGCTGGTTCTGCGGATATGGCAGTTGCTGAGGTACTCTTTTCTGAAAGTTAGTAGTCCTGGGGTTGTTTCTCCAGCTAAATCCCGGATGGTTCTTCCAAGTGGGATTGTAGGTATTTCCTATAGGAGCAGAATTCACTACGTCCACTTGTTCCATATCTTCTGGGATAGTTAATATCCCATTACCATAACAATCCCCACTGAAATGTGGTCCTTGGCAAAATTCGCAGATTTGGTATACTGACTGAATACTTTTCCCTTGTTGGAAAGCATTCAGCTGATTCGTAATGCTGGCCTTCAGTGCCTCAAATTGATCATCAGTGGAGGCAACGACCGCATTTACTGGTTGCTTCTTAGCTCGGCCACTTGTGCGCCAATTCTTGCTATTCCTGTAGAGTCTCTCCAGAGCATTTCTAGCATCTACATCACTCATTCCATTGAAACCGCTCTGAGGATTGAGTCCATCAAGAATTTGCTTACCCATGTCTGATATACCCCCGTAAAATTGCTGAATCAGCAATGCCTCGGTAAATCCATGTTGGGGGCAGAGCCTGAGTAGCTCTTTGAATCTGTCCCAAGCTTCGATCACTGTCTCATCAGCAGCTTGAGTGAAACTAGACAGAGCCCTTCGATATTCTAGGACTCTTGCTGCAGAGTAGTACTCTTCTAGGAAGGCTTTGCTTAACTCGTCCCAAGAGGTGATGGAGTTAGTAGGTAGCTGGGCCAACCATCTCTTAGCTCTGTCCCTAAGTGAGTAGGGAAAAAGGTTAAGTTTAGTTATTTCTGCAGTATGATCTCCCTTGAGGCCTTCGCAGAGAGAAGAGAAATCAGATAGGTGTTCCAGCGGATTCTCGGCTGCAGTTCCTCCAAACTGAACTCGATTTATAATTAGCTGGATCACATTCGGTTTAAGATCATAGCGAGGGTTCCCAGGGATTCGGATGGCAGATGAGACTGGGATAGTCTGTGGCTGGATGTAGGATTCAAGGGTGGGTCTTTCAGCAGCCATTTCTGTTCTTCGTCTATTAGCTGTGCGGATGATTCGTTCAGGATTCTCAACTGGTGTTTCAAGGTTAGCTTCTGAAGATCGAGTCATGCAACTACAGAGAAGAACACGTTTTAGCCTGAGCAAACTGGTTAGTGGGGTTACAGGGAAAGTGAAAACTTAAAAAAACTTGGAAGAAAGAGAAAACAGAACAAAACTACTACTCACAAGGAGAAGACTCAAAAGATAGGGAAAAGAGAATAACTTACCATTAAACAAGAAAAAGTACAATTTTTTTTTTCGAATTTTTAAATTTTTAAATTTTTTCTTTTAATATTTCGAAAGCAATTAAATTCCCTCAATATGGTTCTAGAATAATTTTCTAAAATTTGATTATCCTAAGTGTCTTAATTCCAGATAACATCTAAAATTAATTAGTTATGATAACCCTATATTTCGGAAATTGATTGTCTAACTAACATAAGATAAGTGTGATTCAAAAGTCTAGGTTACTACCGTTACCTATCATAAGTCTCTAGAATTTTGATCAGGAATCCTAAATTCATTATGATATTTCCCCGGAAACGGCGCCAAAAATCTGATGCGTTTCCGACCGATGTGCTAAATAGGTGTTATTTTACCCTATGTTGATTATGAATAATTAAGGACTGTGATTGACTAATTGTCACATTTAGTCTCTATGGTGTCACTTAATCAGCCAGAACCTAAGGCAGAGTACCTATCGTGTAGCTAGTCTATTGGAAAGTATCTACGATTTTATTAAATAAATATCGTACTCCCAGGGAAGTGGCAACGGCTTAGTAGTAACTAGCCTTTCTTCCTAACTCTTATCTTATAATCCAGTTATGCAATCTTCATCAATAATTTTGATGAGAGGGTGATTTATTCTCCACTGGGTTTAAGTCTAGCTAAACCTGAAAGTGTTTTAAAGATTAGATCCTGATTTTATGTTATACTATTACTATACGTTGATTGACCTATATTCGAGTGTTTTAGACATGTCTTGGCCTGGATTGCAATTATGTTCTGTGTCTAAAGGCTACCACATTTGAGTTTCTACACTACCGCCCCATCGTTAAGGGTAACGACCCTACTCACGGCTCGGACTAAATTCAGCAATGACCGCCCTATCTCACTTTGGGGATCATACTGCTCGTCGCATAACCACCGACATGAAACTCTACTCAGCCTACCTAGACTACTTTCAACCAACGGGGTGTTCCGCAGATTATTTTATCTAGTATGGCATACACCAATACTAATTGATGCCTATTAAACTAAACAGGTTATGAATAGACCGTGGTTAGGAATTGTCTATAACCCTAATTTCAGTTTAAAAGAACGGCAATAGACATGCAGACATAATGGATATTTAAGCAGGTGACCATTTCTAGAAAAACATAATACTTCAACATAAATAACAAATATTTATAAAAACATAATCTGGTATTCAAACAGTTATTTGGACAAACACAATAACAGCATATAAGAGAGGGACAGGAGGACCGATGCCATAAAGAATTCACCCTTCACGAAGTCTCGCCGATGGAGCGTACTGTTGTATATGCCGTATTGCTTGACCCGACTCTGCTCGCCAGAACCGTCGGAGGACGCTTCCTCAGCCTAGTAACTGGGCTTTACCTTAATACCCAGCTTAAGCCCAGCCCTGTGGACTGACTCTTCGAACGCCTAGAGCCCTCTTAGGATCTCCTAACGAAATCCCGGGTATTCTATGAATACCAGAAACGAACCTATCTATAGAAACCTAAGATCTGAGACTATTTCTCAGAAACTAAAACAAAACACTAACAAGAAAGAAAACTGAGATCCGAGTCTCTGAGTGAGTTGTGTACTAGAGAATTGTACACTGGAAACCACTTAATGACTCAGATCGAGTGGAGAGGAATGAATTCAACTGCTGGAGGCCTGGGGTATTTATAGCAGCTTCCTGGAGTGAAAATCTCTGAAACATTCGATGTGGGACAGCTTCTGGCGGCTCGGGACGCCCGTCCTGAACCTTTGACCGAGTCAACATTTCCAAAAATTGCGTTCTTGCCCCAAAATTTGCTGTTTTCGTCTACTTTTCACCTGACACTTCCAAAATCATAAAAACTGTGAAATTAAGTAAATAATGAACAATTAAGATCAAATTACCCTCGATTTCACCCAAATTCATACATAAAAACATGCTAAAAAGGTGATACGATTTTCGCGTATTAGCACATGAGGCAAACATTCGAGCCTTGAAAGTATACAGCGATTCACAGCTGGTGGTGAATCAAGTTCAAGGAACTTATGCAGTACAATCAGAAGGACTGCAGCCTTATGTAGACAAGGACAGAAATTGGAGAGATAAGTTTTCGCCTTTCTCGCTGTCCCTAATCAACAGGAAAGACAATCAACAAGCAGACATGTTAGCAAAGATTGCTTTAGGGGAAACGCCCAATGAGGAAGACATTCCTATCGAGGATGCATCCGAGGAACTCGAAGTTGTTCGGTGCTTACATCCTACTTCGGCGAGCTGGGACGAAGAAATAAAGAGCTTCATCCAACACGGGACTCTCCCAAACGACGCTACCCGGGCACGACAGATAAAAAGACAGTCTGCAAGGTATACTATTCATGATGATATATTATACAGACGGTCTTTCACAAGA
>JAPHNG010000349.1:0-10921 GCA_027405835.1 Asclepias syriaca
ATTCTCCACTAGGTTTAAGTCTAATTAATCCTAAAAGTGTTTTAAAGATGAGTTCTGATTCTATGTTATACTGTTCCTATATGTTGATTGACCTATATTCGAGTGTTTTAGATATATCTTAGCCTGGAATGCAACTATGTTCTGTGTCTAAAGGTGTACCACATCTGAGGTCTCTACACTACCGCCCCATCGTTAAGGTAAACGGCCCTACTCACGGCCCGGACTAAAGTCAGCAATGAACGGTACCCTATGTCACTTCGGGGTCATGCTGCTCGTCGCAAAACCGCCGGCATAACTCTCTACTCAGCCTACCTAGACTACTCTAACAAACAAGGTGTTCCGTTGGTTATTTTATCTAGTATGGCAGACACCAATACTAATTGATGCCTGTTAAACTAAACAGGTTATGAATAGACCGTGGTTAGGAATTGTCTATAACCCTAGTTTTAGTTTAAAAGAGACTTACATTAGACATGCAGACATAATGAATATTTAGCAGGTGGCTATTTCCGGAAAAACATAAAAACTTCAACATATAACACAACTATTCATAAAATCGTAATCTGATATTCATAATTCATATTTAGAACAAAGCAATAACACATATAAGAGAGGGACATGGGGACCGATGCCATAAAGAAATCACCCTTTACGAAGTCTCGCCTACGGAGCGTACTGCTGTATATGTCGTATTGCTCGCCCTGACTCTACTCACCAGAACCTTCGGAGGACGCTTCCTCAGCCTAGTAGCTAGACTTTACCTTACGTCCTGGGCTTAAGCCTAGCCCTGTGGACTGACTCTTCGAACGCCTAGAGCTCTCTTAGGATCTCCTAACGAAATCCCGGGTATTCTATGAATACCAGAAACGAACCTATCTATAGAAACCTAAGATCTGAGACTATTTCTCAGAAACTAAAACGAACACTAATAAGAAAGAAAACTGAGATCCGAGTCTCTGAGTGAGTTGTGTACTGGAAAATTATACACTGGAAACCACTTAATGACTCAGATCGAGTGGAGAGGGATGAATTCAACTGCTGGAGGCCTGGGGTATTTATAGCAGCTTCCCGGAGTGAAAATCTCTAAAAAATTCGATGTGGGACAGCTTCTGGCGGCTCGGGACGCCCGTCCTGATTCGTTGACCAGGTTCGGGACGCCCATCCTGGCGGTTTGACTGGGTCGGGACGCCCGTCCTGGGTTCGGGACGCCCGTCCCGGACCTTTGACCGGGTCAACATTTCCAAAAATTGCGTTTTTGCCCCAGAATTTGCTGTTTTCGTCTACTTTTCACCTGACACTTCCAAAATCATAAAAACCGTGAAATCAAGTAAATAGTAAACAATTAATGTCAATTTACTCTCAATTTCACATTAAAACATATATAAAAACATGCTAAAAATGTGATACGATTTTCGCGTATCAGACATCTTTCTTTCTTTAGGATTTATTTGTTTTCCATTGAATTAAGGTTGCTAATTTGCTTATTTGGTATTGTTTGATTGGTCCGGACAAGTAAAACTACTGCTTGAATCTAGAGTGGAAAAAGGCAGAAAATTGTGAGCACATTAAAGGGTAAAAGCCAACACTTTGAGTGAAACACGAGGGTTTCCAATCAAAATTGAGTGAAACACGTGAGGGAGTGTTTGTGAGGATTGCTAACAATGTTTTTGCAGTTTTTACATCATGACAAAATCAAACGAAAGCAAAGAAAGTGATGAGAAAGTTAATGTTACTGAACATAACCTAGCCTTCACTTTACAGGCTATGCAACAGCAATTTCAAAGGTTTGAAAACCTTTTTAGAGATATTAGTGATAGATTTGAGAAGCAAGACCAGGTCATTAGAGAATTGCAAGAGGGGACAATGAATGGTGGTGCAACAAGAAGGCAGAATTTAAGAGAGCTAAATACTCATCATTTTGGGTATGAAGGTGATGGCTTTGATGATGGAGATGATGAGGGAGAATGGCATGGGGTCAGGATGGGTGGAAGAGAAGGACAAAATTATAGAATAAGAGGTCGAGGTAATAGAGTCCAAAACATTGCAAGGGAGGAAGAAAGGGCTGATCGTGTTGATAGGAATATTGGTAGTATAAAAATGAAAATTCCATCTTTCCAAGGTAAGAATGATGTTGAAGCTTACTTGGAATGGGAGAGGAAAGTGGAGCTGATTTTTGATTGTCATAACTATTCTGAAGAGAAGAAGGTAAAGCTTGCTGCAGTGGAATTTAAAGATTATGCACTTGTTTGGTGGGATCAACTAGTTTTAAATAGGAGAAGAAATGGAGAGGAACCTGTCAATACTTGGGCAGAAATGAAGAGAATTATGAAAAAGAGATTTGTACCTAGTTATTTTTATAGAGAGATACATCAAAAACTTCAAACTTTGAGACAAGGCTATATGAGTGTTGAAGAGTACCATAAGGAGATGGAGATAGTCATGATAAGGGCTAATGTTGAAGAAGATAGGGAGGCTACCATGGCACGTTTCTTGGCTGGTTTGAACAAGGATATTGCAAATGTTATCGAATTATACCATTATGTGGAGTTGGAAGAAATGGTAAACATGGCAATGAAAGTGGAGAAACAACTCAAGTACAAAGGGTCCAGCAAGACTTCCTATTCTAGTTCTACTACAAATTGGAACTCCAAATGGTCTAAGAAGGATGAGAAGGCCAAGGACAAGCCAAAATAAGTGAAGAGCAATTCAGACCCAAAAGGTAACTTAAAACCTTCAAGTTCTTCTACTTCTAATTATGATAAGCATAGAAATATTAAGTGCTTTAAATGTCTTGGTATTGGTCATATTGCTTCTCAATGTCCTAATAATAAAACAATGGTTTTGAGGGGTGCTGAAGTTATTTCTGAAGATGAGGATCATGATGAGAGTGATTCTGATTCCATGCTTGAATTAGAGAATTGTTCTGATGTAGAAGTTGAAAATGCAGCTAAGGGTGAATTACTTGTTACTAGGTGTGTACTAAATGCTCAAGTAAAAGAGGATGAAATTGGGCAAAGGGAGAATATCTTTCATTCAAGATGCTTAGTGAATGAGAAGATTTGTATCATTATAATTGATGGTGGGAGCTGCACAAATGTAGCTAGCACATTAATGGTGGAGAAGCTAGGGCTGGATTGTTTGAGGCACTCTAGGCCATATAAGCTACAATGGCTTAATGATATGGGAGAAATCAAGGTGAATAAACAAGTTATTGTATCTTTCTCCATTGGTAAGTATTCTGATCAAGTTCTTTGTGATGTTGTGCCTATGCATGCTAGTCATTTATTGCTTGGAAGACCTTGGCAATATGATAGGAAGGTGTTGCATGATGGTTTTAAGAATAGGTACTCATTCTTTATGGGAGATCAGAAAGTTATTCTTGCTCATTTAGCTCCAAGAGAGGTGGTGTATGAAGACCAAATGCAATTAAAAAGGACTATTGAAGCTACGCAGCAAAGAGGGACAGAAACACCTCAAAAAACAAGTGGAATCAAATTTAAAAGAAAAGGCTGAGGCAAAAGGAGATCTGAGATCAAAAATAGAGGGGAAGGCTGATAGCCTTGCAAAAGGAGAGTTGAGCTCAAAAATACAAGGGAGATGCTTAGTTGTACTTTTTTACAAAGAAGCTTATCTTAATGAATCTGACCTTAACCCTTGTTTGCCTAGTGGTGTTGTTTCTCTTTTGCAGGAATATGGTGATGTCTTCCCTGAAGAATTACCTAAGGAGTTGTATGCATTGGTGAGAGCTCTACAAACTTGGCAGCATTATTTATGGCCTAAAGAGTTTTAATTCATACTGATCATGAGAGTTTGAAGCATTTAAAAGGCCAAGGTAAGTTAAATCAAAGGCATGCTAATTAGCTAGAGTATATTGAGACATTCCCATATGTTGGGAAATACAAGCAAGCTAAGGAAAATGTGATTGCAGATGCATTATCTAGGAGGTATGCTCTGATCTCCTCACTAAGTTCTAAGTTAATTGGATTTGAATATATTAAGGATTTGTACAAATCAGATTCTGACTTCGCAAATGTTTTTGTTGCATGTGAACAAGTTGCTTTTCAAAAGGTTTATAGAACTGATGGATATTTGTTTAGAGATAATAAACTTTGTGTTCCTTCTTGTTCTATGCGTGAATTTCTTGTTAGGGAGTCTCATAATGGTGGATTAATGGGACATTTTGGCATTGCTAAGACACTTGATATTTTGCAAGAGCATTTTTATTGGCCTAACATGAAAAAGGATGTTGAGAGAATTTGTTCTAGTTGTGTTGCATGTAGGCAGGCAAGTCTAAGGTGCAACCTCATGGGTTGTACAATCCACTACCTGTTCCTAATAGTCCTTGGATTGATGTATCTATGGACTTTCTGTTGGGATTGCCTAGGACTAGGAAAGGACGTGATAGCATCTTTGTTGTAGTTGATAGATTTAGCAAAATGGCTCATTTTATTGCATGTCATAAATATGATGATGCCACTCATGTCGCTGATTTGTTCTTTAGGGATGTGGTAAGGTTGCATGGCATTCCTAGAACAATTGTTTATGATAGGGACTCTAAATTCTTAAGTCATTTTTTGTGTGTTTTATGGAGTAAATTGGGGACTAAATTATTGTTTTCTACTACTTGTCATCCTCAAACTGATGGCCAAACTGAAGTGGTTAATAGAACTTTAGGATCCTTATTACGAGCTGTTGTGGGAAAGAATTTTAAAACTTGGGAAGATTGTTTGCCTTTGATCGAGTTTGCATATAATAGAAGCATTCATTCTTCTACTGGTTACTCCCCATTTGAAATTGTGTATGGTTTTAATCCACTAACACCATTGGATTTATTACCTTTACCATTAAATGAGATCGTTAATGTGGATGGACAGCACATGGCATATTTGGTTAAGTCCATACATAACAAAGCTAGTCAGCATATTGAGGAAACAAATAAAAAGTATGCTCAAAGAGCTAATCAAGGGCGAAGAGTGATGAAGTTTAAACCCTGAGATTGGGTTTCGGTACACTTTAGGAAGGAAAGATTCCCTAAACAACGGAAGTCCAAACTTGATCCTAGAGGCGATGGACCATTTCAAGTGGTTGAACGCATCAATGATAATGCCTATAAAGTGGACTTGCCAGGTGAGTACGGTGTTAGTGCAACTTTTAATGTTTCTGATCTATCTCCATTTGATAACGTAGGTTTTGATTCGAGGACGAATCCTTTTGAAGAGGGAGAGAATGATGCAACTCACCAAGGCAACTATGGAGATGGATACTTGAAGATGCCATTGGGTCCAATTACAAGGTCACACACCAACAAGCTTAAAGCACAATTTCAGAATTATGTTCAATCTTTCAATTCTCAAGAACTTCAAGAAATCACATTGGTCAAGCGTGGAGAAGAGTTTAAGGAGATGCCAACATACTTATGCACATTAGAGCACTCAAGTCTTGAAGGCTAATAAATGGGCATAATTCAAGAAGTTAAAGCCTTATTTTGGGCTATTTGTTTTAGGCCCAACGTTTTAAAAGGAAGGGCCTTGTTTGGGAATATGTTTAAATTCTTTTTTTTAGTGGGTTTTTAAATTCTATTTTTAGTGGGCTTTTAAATTCTATTTTTAGTGGGCTTTACTAAAAGACTCAGCCCAACATATCTATTGTAGAATTAGGTCATCTTCTCTTCTATATATAGAATAAGATGGGGCTGTTTTGAGGGGGGAGAAAAATTAAATTTGTGAGTTTTTTTAACAAATCAGATTCATGTTTGTTTTACCTTAAGGATTGATTCAACTTATCAAGTAAGTAAACTTGTGGCGTTAATTCAATTCTCTTTCTCTTTGATTTCTCTTTGTTACCATTTCCTTCTGATTTGGGGGTGAAGGGATTCGTGGAGTTTACCAAGGGTTGGTTGAGTTTAGATCAGGGACAATTTTTGATGCAGAGGTGATTCTTGCTCAGTTCTTGAATTGTTGCTGTATCACGGTTCGAGCTAAAGGCATCCATGAAACCCTATGTCACTTCGGGGATCATGCCGCTCACCCTAACGCCGGCATAAACACACAAACTCAGCCTACTTAGACTACTCTAACAAACATGGTGATCTATAGGTTATTTCATCTAATATGGCAAACACCAATGCTTTCCAACGGGAAAGTCCTAAATTGATGCCTGTTAAACTAAACAGGTTATGATTAGACCGTGGTTAGGAATTGTCTATAACCCTACATTTAGTTTAAAAAAACTACATTAGACATGTAGACATAATGAATATTAAGCTGGTGGCCATTTCTGGAAAATCAGTACTTCAACATGCATAACAAATACTCATAAAATCATAATCCAATAGACAAAATAAATGTTTGGACGAACACAATACATACATATAAAGAGAGGGACAGGGGGACCGATTCCATAAAGTATTCACCCTTTACGAAGTCTCGCCGATAGAGCAACTACTAGTATATGTTGGACTGCTCGACCCGACTCTGCTTGACAGAACCTTCGGAGGACGCTTCCTCAGCCTAGTAGCTGGACTTTACCTTAATACCCAGCTTAAGCCCAGCCTTGTTGACTGACTCTTTGAACACCTAGAGCCCTCTTAGGATTTCCTAATGAAATCCTGGGTATTCTATGAATATCAAAAACGAACCTATCTAGTCGTATTCTAGGATCTGAGACAGACTCTCAAAAACAAAGAACACGAAACACTATCTAAGAATATAAATAAACCAATACTAAAACCTGAGTCGCTAAGTGACTTGTATACTATTGAAAATTGTATACTTGAAGTCACTAAATGACTCAGATCGAGTGGAGAGGAATGATTTCAACTGAGGAATGCCTGGGGTATTTATAGTAGCTTTCTTGAGTGAATTTCTCTCAAAATTCGATGTGGGATTCTGAAGTGCGGCTCGGGACGCCAGTCCCGACCTGTTGACCAGGTCAGGACGGCCGTCCCGAGTCTTGGACGCCCATCCTGACTTCGGGATGCCCACCCCGACTTCTGAACTTCCGAAAATCACATTTTCGCCCTAAAATTTGCCATTTTCTTCTACTTTTCACCTGACACTTCCAAAATCAAAAAAACTGTGAAATTGAGTTAATAACAATCAATTAAGAACGAATTTCCATCAATTTCACCCTAAATTATGCCTAAAAACATGCTAAAAATGTGATATGATTTATGCATATAAAAAAGATGGCAGATAATGCAAATAAGTTCTCATCCAAAAATTTGTTTGATATTACTGTTTCATCTATTGCTCCTAATTCGAGGTTTTCTAATCTAGGCAAGTGGTCTACACCTAGATTTTTGGCACCCTTCTTATCCCTTATTTCTATATCGAATTCCTATAGCAATAAAACCCATCTAATCAATCTTGGTTTAGCATCAGTTTTATTGAGCAGGTATTTCAAAGTACAATTGTTTTGGACATGACTAAATAAGATGTAAATTTATCAAAAGCATATACTACAACTAATAATTCCTTTTCAGTAGTGGTGTAATTTTCCTGAGCATCAGTTAATGTTTTACTAGCATAGTATATCACATGAAATTTCTTATCACGTCTTTGTCCTAAAACAACTCCTATTGCATAATCACTAGCATCACACATCACTTCGAAGGGCAAACTCCAATTAGGTGATGTCAAAATAGGTGCAGTAGTTAACAGGTCTGATGCATTCCGGTCGATATGCTAAATAGGTGTTTTTTTACCCTATGTTGATTATGAGTAATTAAGGACTGTGATTGACTAATTGTCACATTTAGTCTCTATGGTGTCACTTAATCAGCCAGAACCTAAGGCAGAGTACCTATAGTGTAGCTAGTCTGTTGGAAAGTATCTACGATTTTATTAAATAAATATCGTACTCCTAGGGAAGTGGTAACGGCTTAGTAGTAACTAGCCTTTATTCCTAACTCTTATCTTATAATCCAGTTATGCAATCTTCATCAATAACTTTGATGAGAGGGTGATTCATTCTCCACTAGGTTTAAGTCTAACCAAACCTGAAAGTGTTTTATAGATGTGATCCTAATTTTATGTTATACTGTTACTATACGTTGATTGACCTATATTCGAGTATTTTAGACATGTCTTGGCCTGGATTGCAACTATATTCTGAGTCTAAAGGTGTACCACATCTGAGTTTCTACGCTACTGCCCCATCGTTAAGGGTAACGGCCCTACTCACGGCTCGGACAAAAGTCAGCAATGAACACCCTATGTCACTTCGGGGATCATACTGCTCGTCTCATAACCACCGGCATAACACTCTACTCAGCCTACCTAGACTACTTTCAACCAACAGGGTGTTCCGCAGATTATTTTATCTAGTATGGCAGACACCAATACTAATTGATGCCTATTAAACTAAACAGGTTATGAATAGACCATGGTTAGAAATTGTCTATAACCCTAATTTTAGTTTAAAAGAACGGTATTAGACATGCAGACATAATGAATATTTAAGCAGGTGACCATTTCTAGAAAAACATAATAACTTCAACATATATAACAAATATTCATAAGAATCATAATCTGGTATTCAGAACTGTTATTTAGATAAACACAATAACAACATATAAGAGAGGGACAGGGGGACCGATGCCATAAAGAAATCACCCTTTACGAAGTCTCGCCAATGGAGCGTACTGCTGTATATGCCGTATTGCTTGACCTGACTCTACTCGCCAGAACCTTCAGAGGACGCTTCCTCAGCCTAGTAACTGGGCTTTACCTTAATACCCAGCTTAAGCCCAGCCCTGTGGACTGACTCTTCGAACGCCTAGAGCCCTCTTAGGATCTCCTAACGAAATCTCGGGTATTCTATGAATACCAGAAACGAACCTATCTATAGAAGCCTAAGATCTGAGACTATTTCTCAGAAACTAAAACAAAACACTAACAAGAAAGAAAACTGAGATCCGAGTCTTTGAGTGAGTTGTGTACTAGAGAAGTGTACACTGGAAACCACTTAATGACTCAGATCGAGTGGAGAGGAATGAAATCAACTGCTGGAGGCCTGGGGTATTTATAGCAGCTTCCCGGGGTGATTTTTCATCAAATATTCGATGTGGGACTTGATCTGGGGGTTCGGGACGCCCGTCCCAAATTGGGACGCCCGTCCTGATCTGTTGACCAAGTTGGGACGCCCGTCCCGGATTTGGGATGCCCGTCCCGGTGCTTTGACTGGGTCGGGACGCCCATCCCGGATTCGGGACGCCCGTCCTGAGCCTTTGACCAAGTCAGCATTTCCAAAAATTGCGTTTTTGCCCCAAAATTTGCTGTTTTCGTCTACTTTTCACCTGACACTTCCAAAATCATAAAAACTGTGAAATTGAGTAAATAACAAACAATTAAGATCAATTTACCCTCAATTTCACCCGAAATCATACATAAAAACATGCTAAAAAGGTGATACAATTTTCGCGTATTAGATAACCCCACACTTAGCTTTTTGCTTGTGCTCAAGCAAAGTCTACCTGAAGTTAGTGATTCTAAACCATATGTGCAGTCGTTTAAAGTTCTCAGTCATGTTTTTATTCCAAAAATTCTTCAGACAAGTCTTAACACAGGTCTGACTGGTTGGGTTGCTATGACAAGGTCTCAGATGTTTTTAGTAGATTGATATAATCAGGCAGAAAACAAATCAACAACTAGGTTGAACTTTTTTCTTAGTCACAGGGTCTTCCTGATGTGTAGTGTGTGTACTAGTCTAGACCAGATAGTCAACACAATGTACTCTTGTCTTAACTACTACCAGATAACACTTCGACCCATCGCTAGACATACTAACAACATATAACTTTCTGAGTTCTGAGCTTTGGTGATCAGATTCTATTTAGCATTTATTGATTTCTTTCGTTTATAGATTTTCTAGGGTATTTTGAGTCTGCTTAGAACACGTCAACTTCAACTACCCATGTAGCGAGTCCCACTCCGATGACTCCCAGATCTACACGATCTTAGGGCATCAGGCTTTAAGTTCCCCGAAGGAGTGGTGCTCGAGTAGCGAAGGCCGCTGGCAAACTACCCTTATTTAATTAACTTTCTTTAATTTCTTTTCACTTTTAGCTCAGAGTCTCATCTAGTCATTCCAATTGTCAAAACATCCACAACTGGTCTAATTTTATCTAGTTCAATATTGAAAAGGTAATTGGCTGAGGTCTCTAATCCAGACAAAGTTGTGCTCAGTTATCAGGAATTCCCTATTCCTAATCAATTAGTCCAAGATAGCTATCACATTACCTCCTACTAACCATAACATTCTACCTACATATCATAGACATAAGCAACTGTTTAACTAATCATACTGCATTTAGAAGTCTAAAAGAATGAAAGATTTTGAAAAAAATTTTGGAAATGCGGAGAAAACAAGCAAAATCATGCAAAAATTCCAAAAATTTTCCAGTGCACGAGTGCACTGCTACCCCACACTTAAGTCGGACACTGTCCTCAGTGGTCATGCATAACTACACTACCCCACACTTATTTGAAAACAAGAAATAAAACAAAATAACACAAAGAATTCTTACCCCACACTTATTCAACTAACTACGGGTAAGAAAGAACATAGAGTACTGAAAGAAATAACAAAACATGAAATAAAATGAAAGAGATACTCCCTTATTGTGTGAAGTACACAGTCTACTCGGACGAGTCAAATGGCTCTCTGTAAATCTTCAGGCGTTGTCCGTTTACTTTTTGAATAATGCCATCAGAATCCATGATGTCACATGCTCCAAAAGGTGATACTTTCGTGATTGTGAATGGTCCTGACCAACAGCTACGCAGCTTTCCTGGGAAAAATTTTAAACGTGAGTTGTATAGCAATACCTTATCTCCTGGTTCAAAATTTTTCTGGGCTTTGAGTCGTCTGTCATGCCAGAGTTTACTTGTCATTTTGAACTGATGTGAATTTTCATAGG
>JAPHNG010000352.1:0-12026 GCA_027405835.1 Asclepias syriaca
CAGGATCTTATTGGCCCACAATATTCAAAGGATTCTATATCCTTGATACAGTCCGACAATGCTCGCCAATTAAAGGTAACACGTCTTCCAGAGATCGTCTACCCTAGCGACGTATACAGAATGTTGCAACCTTTGATATTTGGGGTATTGATTGAATCCTTTTCTCTTTCTTCCTGTGAAAACAATTACATCATAGTAGTCGTGGAACACTTTTCAAAAATAGCCTGAAGCACAGGCATTACCTACTAATGATGTTAAAGACATGTGCAGATTCCTTGAAAAACTGTTTTCCAGATTCAGATGTGCCAATGTCTTGATGAGTGATAAATGGTTGTCCGCCAGTTAACGCAGCTGACACTTCCTCTGATGGGCAGTTGGAGGCATTAATAGCTAATGATAACAGTCAAATTAATGCCTTTCAACAAAGAAGAAACGTTCAGCCTATGTATCAAATCTGTGAAATCTACTGATGCGATTCCAGTTGACGTACTAAATAGGTGTTATTTTACCCTATGTCGATTATGATTAATTAAGGACTGTGATTGACTAATTGTCACGTTTAGTCTTATGGTGTCACTTAATCAGCCAGAATCTAAGGCAGAGTACCTATCGTGTAGCTAGTCTATTGGAAAGTATCTACGATTTTACTAAGTTAATTATCGTACTCCCAGGGAAGTGGCAACGGCTTAGTAGTAACTAGCCTCTTATCCTAACTCTTATCTTATGATCCAGTTATGCAATCTTCATCAAATACTTTGATGAGAGGGTGATCCATTCTCCACTAGGTTCAAGTCTAATTAACCCTAGAAGTGTTTTAAAGATAAGTTCTAATTCTATGTTATACTGTTCCTATATGTTGATTGACCTATATTCGAGTGTTTTAGATATATCTTAGCCTGGAATGCAACTATGTTCTGTGTCTAAAGGTGTACCACATCTGAGTCTCTATGCTACTGCCCCCTATCATTAAGGTAAACGGCCCTACTCACGGTACGAACAAAGACAGTTATGAAGGCCCTATGTCACTTTCGGGGATCACTCAGAAGGCTCGTAATCGCTGGCATAACGCTCTACTCAGCCTACCTAGACTACTCTAACAAGCCAGGTGTTCAGCATGTTATTTTATCTAGTATGGCAGACACCAATACTAATTGATGCTTGTTAAACTAACAGGTTATGAATAGACCGTGGTTAGGAATTGTCTATAACCCTATTTTAGTTTAAAAGAACTACATTAGACATGCAGACATAATGATTATTTAGCAGGTGGCTATTTCCAAAAACATAATAACTTCAACATACAAAACAACTATTCATAAAATCATAATCTGATATTCATAATTGATGTTTAGGACAAAGCAATAAAACATATAAGAGATGGGTATGGGGACTGATGCCATAAAGAAATCACCCTTTACTTAGTCTCGCCTACAGAGCGTACTGCTGTATACGTCGTATTGCCCGCCCTGACTCTGCTCGCCAGAACCTTCGGAGGACGCTTCCTCAGCCTAGTAGCTAGACTTTACCTTACGTCCTGGGCTTAAGCCTAGCCCTGTGGACTGACTCTTCGAACGCCTAGAGCTCTCTTAGGGTCTCCTAACAAAACCCCGGGTATTCTATGAATACCGGAAACGAACCTATCTATAGAAACCTAAGATCTGAGACTATTTCTCAAAAAACTAAAACAAAACACTAATAAGAAAGAAAACTGAGATCTGAGTCTCTGAGTGAGTTGTGTACTGGAAAACTGTACACTGGAAACCACTTAATGACTCAGATCGAGTGGAGAGGGATGAATTCAACTGCTGGAGGCCTGGGGTATTTATAGCAGCTTCCCGGAGTGAAAAATTCTGAAAAATTCGATGTGGGACAGCTTCTGGCGGCTCGGGACGCCCGTCCTGATTCGTTGACCAGGTTCGGGACGCCCGTCCCGGTTCAGGACGCCCGTCCTGGCGGTTTGACCGGGTCGGGACGCCCGTCCCGGGTTCGGGACGCCCGTCCCGGACCTTTGACCGGGTCAATATTTCCAAAAATTGCGTTTTTGCCCCAGAATTTGCTGTTTTCGTCTACTTTTCACCTGACACTTCCAAAATCATAAAAACCGTGAAATCAAGTAAATAGTAAACAATTAATGTCAATTTACTCTCAATTTCACATTAAAACATATATAAAAACATGCTAAAAATGTGATACGATTTTCGCGTATCATCTGCCAAGCACCGGATTTAGTAGGGATTGATATGGGAATGGAATACTGACCATTCCAAAAAGAAGCAGGAGCAGGTTGCTGCAGTCAGTACTGCTGATGGGTTTCCGACCGACATGCTAAATAGGTGTTATTTTACCCTATGTTGATTATGAATAATTAAGGACTGTGATTGACTAATTGTCACATTTAGTCTCTATGGTGTCACTTAATCAGCCAGAACCTAAGGCAGAGTACCTATCGTGTAGCTAGTCTATTGGAAAGTATCTACGATTTTATTAAATGAATATCGTACTCCCAGGGAAGTGGCAACGGCTTAGTAGTAACTAGCCTCTTATCCTAAATCTTATCTTATGATCCAGTTATGCAATCTTCATCAATATCTTTGATGAGAGGGTGATCAATTCTCCACTAGGTTCAAGTCTAATTAATCCTAAAAGTGTTTTAAAGATGAGTTCTGATTCTATGCTATACTGTTCCTATATGTTGATTGACCTGTCTTCGAGTATTTTAGATGCATCTTAGCCTGGATTGCAACTATGTTCTGTGTCTAAAGGCGTACCACATCCGAGGTCTCTAATAAACCGCCCTACCTTAATGACGGCCCTACTCACGGTTCGGGACGAAGGCATCCGTGAAAGCCCTATGTCACTTCGGGGATCATACCGCTTGCCCTAGCCGCCGGCATAATCGGACTCAGCTCGACTCCTACCTAGACTACTTTAACAAGCAGGGTGTTCAGCATGTTATTTTATCTAGCATGGCAGACACCAATACTAATTGATGCCTGTTAAACTAAACAGGTTATGATTAGACCGTGGTTAGGAATTGTCTATAACCCTAACGTTAGTTTAAAAGAGCACATTAAACATGCAGACATAGTGAATATTTAGCAGGTGGCTATTTCTAGAAAAACATAATAACTTCAACATATCTAACAATATTCATAAAAATCATAATCTGGTATTCAGAACTGTTATTTGGACAAACACAATAACAACATATAAGAGGGGACAGGGGGACCGATGCCATAAAGAATTCACCCTTTACGAAGTCTCGCCGATGGAGCGTACTGCGTATGCCGTATTGCTGACCCGACTCTACTCACCAGAACCTTCGGAGGACGCTTCCTCAGCTATAGTAGCTAGACTTTACCTTACATCCTGGGCTTAAGCCTAGCCCTGTGGAGACTCTTCGAACGCCTAGAGCCCTCTTAGGATATCCTAACGAAATCCCGGGGTGTTCTATGAATACCGGAAACGAACCTATCTATAGAAACCTAAAATCTGAGACTATTTCTAATAAACTAAAACAAACACTAATAAGAAGAAAACTGAGATCCGAGTCTCTGAGTGAGTGTACGGAAAATTGTACACTGGAAACCACTTATGACTCAGATCGAGTGGAGAGGGATGATTTCAACTGCTGGAGGCCTGGGGTATTTATAGCAGCTTCCTGGAGTGAAAATCTCCAAAAAATTCGATGTGGGACAGCTTCTGGCGGCTCGGGACGCCCGTCCCGGTTCGGGACGCCCGTCCTGATTCGTTGACCAGGTTCGGGACGCCCGTCCCGGTTCAGGACGCCCGTCCTGGCGGTTTGACTGGGTCGGGACGCCCGTCCCGGACCTTTGACCGGGTCAACATTTCCAAAAATTGCGTTTTTGCCCTAGAATTTGCTGTTTTCGTCTACTTTTCACCTGACACTTCCAAAATCATAAAAACCGTGAAATCAAGTAAATAGTAAACAATTAATGTCAATTTACTCCTAATTTCACATTAAAACATATATAAAAACATGCTAAAAATGTGATACGATTTTTGCGTATCAGATAACCCCACACTTAGCTTTTTGCTTGTCCTCAAGCAAAGTCTACATGGAGTTAGTGATTTTAAACCGTAGTGCACTCACTTAAATTCCTAATCATGTTTTTATTCCAAAAATTCTTCAGACAATTCTTAACACAGGTCTGACTGGTTAGGTTGCTATGACAAGGTCTCAAATGTTTCTAGTAGCTTGTTATGATCAGGCAGAAAACAAATCAACAACTAGGTTGGACTTTTTTCTTAGTCACAGGGTCTTCCTAATGTGTAGTGTGTGTACTAGTCTAGACCAGATAGTCAACACAATGAACTCTTATCTTAACTGCTACAAGATAATACTTCGACCTATCGCTAGACACACTGACAACAGATAACTTTCTGAGTTTTGAGCTTTGGTGATAAGATTTTTAATGTTTTAGCAATTAGTTATTTTCTTTATAGATTCAGGGTATTTCGAGTCTGCTTAGAACACGTCAACTTTATCTAGTATTCAGCATGTTATTTTATCTAGTATGGCAGGTGTTCAGCATGTTATTTTATCTAGTATGGCAGACACCAATACTAATTGATGCTTGTTAAACTAAACAGGTTATGAATAGACCGTGGTTAGGAATTGTCTATAACCCTATTTTAGTTTAAAAGAAACTACATTAGACATGCAGACATAATGATTATTTAGCAGGTGGCTATTTCCGGAAAAACATAATAACTTCAACATACAAAACAACTATTCATAAAATCATAATCTGATATTCATAATTGATGTTTAGGACAAAGCAATAAAACATATAAGAGAGGGGTATGGGGACTGATGCCATAAAGAAATCACCCTTTACTTAGTCTCGCCTACAGAGCGTACTGCTGTATACGTCGTATTGCCCGCCCTGACTTTGCTCGCCAGAACCTTCGGAGGACGCTTCCTCAGCCTAGTAGCTAGACTTTACCTTACGTCCTGGGCTTAAGCCTAGCCCTGTGGACTGACTCTTCGAACGCCTAGAGCTCTCTTAGGGTCTCCTAACGAAACCCCGGGTATTCTATGAATACCGGAAACGAACCTATCTATAGAAACCTAAGATCTGAGACTATTTCTCAGAAACTAAAACAAAACACTAATAAGAAAGAAAACTGAGATCTGAGTCTCTGAGTGAGTTGTGTACTGGAAAACTGTACACTGGAAACCACTTAATGACTCAGATCGAGTGGAGAGGGATGAATTCAACTGCTGGAGGCCTGGGGTATTTATAGCAGCTTCCCGGAGTGAAAAATTCTGAAAAATTCGATGTGGGACAGCTTCTGGCGGCTCGGGACGCCCGTCCTGATTCGTTGACCAGGTTTGGGATGCCCGTCCCGGTTCAGGACGCCCGTCCTGGCGGTTTGACCGGGTCGGGACGCCCGTCCCGGACCTTTGACCGGGTCAATATTTCCAAAAATTGCGTTTTTGCCCCAGAATTTGCTGTTTTCGTCTACTTTTCACCTGACACTTCCAAAATCATAAAAACCGTGAAATCAAGTAAATAGTAAACAATTAATGTCAATTTACTCTCAATTTCACATTAAAACATATATAAAAACATGCTAAAAATGTGATACGATTTTCGCGTATCAGATAACCCCACACTTAGCTTTTTGCTTGTCCTCAAGCAAAGTCTACATGGAGTTAGTGATTTTAAACCGTAGTGCAGTCACTTAAATTCCTAATCATGTTTTTATTCCAAAAATTCTTCAGACAATTCTTAACACAGGTCTGATTGGTTAGGTTGCTATGACAAGGTCTCACATGTCTCTAGTAGTTTGTTATGATCAGGCAGAAAATAAATCAACAACTAGGTTGGACTTTTTTCTTAGTCACAGGGTCTTCCTGATG
This sequence comes from Asclepias syriaca, assembly GCA_027405835.1. Lineage (NCBI taxonomy): Eukaryota > Viridiplantae > Streptophyta > Magnoliopsida > Gentianales > Apocynaceae > Asclepias > Asclepias syriaca. Next base: position 5,891 of record JAPHNG010000352.1, read on the forward strand.
TGTAGTGTGTGTACTAGTCTAGACCAGATAGTCAACACAATGGACTCTTATCTTAACTGCTACCAGATAATACTTCGACCTATCGCTAGACATACTGACAACAGATAACTTTCTGAGTTCTGAGCTTTGGTGATCAGATTTTTAATGTTTTAGCACTTAGTTATTTTCTTTATAGATTCAGGGTATTTCGAGTTTGCTTAGAACACGTCAACTTCAACTACCCATGTAACGAGTCCCACTCCGATGACTCCCAGATCTACACGACCTTAGGGCATCAGGCTTTAAGTTCCCTGAAGGAGTGGTGCTCGAGTAGCGAAGGCCGCTGGCAAACTACCCTATTGTCATTAACTTCCTTAAGTTCTTTTCACTTTTAGCTCAGAGTCTCATCTAGTCATTCTAACTGCCAATATATCCACAACTGGTCTAATTTTATCTAGTTAAGTCTCGAATAGGCAATTGGTTGAGGTCTCTAATCCAGACAAGGTTGTGCTCAGTTATCAGGAATTCCCTATTCCTAATCAATTAGTCCAAGATAGCTATCGACTATCTCCTACTAACCATAACATACTACCTACATATCATAGACATAAGCAATTTGTTTAACCAAGCATACTGCATTTAGAAGTCTGAAAGACGGAAAAATTTTGAAATTTTTTTTTGGAAGGGTGTGAAAATACAGGGAAAATAAGCAAAAGCATGCGAAAAATTTTTCAAACTGCTTCAAACTGCTACAGTGCACTGTGCACTGCTACCCCACACTTAAGTTTGGCACTGTCCTCAGTGTTCATGCATAGCTAATTACCCCACACTTATTTGAAAATAAGAAATAAAAAAAACAAGAAATAAAACACAATTAAAAGATCCTTACCCCACACTTATTCAACTAACTACGGGTAAGAAGGAACATAGAAGTAACAAAAATAAGAAATAAAATGAAAGAGATACTCCCTTAGTCTGTGAAGTCCACAATCTGCTCGGACGAGTCAAACGGCTCTCTGTAAATCTTTAGGCGTTGTCCGTTTACTTTTTGAACAATACCGTCAGAACCCATGATGTCACATGCTCCGAAAGGTGATACTTCCTTGATTGTGAATGGTCCTGACCAATAGCTACGCAGCTTTCCTGGGAAAAATTTTAAACGTGAGTTGTATAACAATACCTTATCACCTGGTTCAAAATTTTTCTGGGCTCTGAGTTGTCTGTCATGCCGGAGTTTACTTGTCATTTTGAACTGATGTGAGTTCTCATATGCTTTGAGCCTCCACTCATCCAATTCGTTGAGCTGTAAAATCCGGTGTTCCTTAGTCAAGTTATCGTCGAGATTACATTTTCGTACTGCCCAGTAAGCTTTATGTTCAAGTTCAACCGGAAGGTGGCATGCTTTTCCGTAGACTAGTCGATAGGGTGAGAACCCTGTAGTGGTCTTGTACGCTATACGGAAGGCCCATAATGCATCCTCCAGTTTATTGGACCAATCCTTACGGTTAACACCCACGGTCTTTTCTAGGATTCTCTTTATTCCCCTATTGGTTACCTCAGCCTGCCCGTTGGTTTGAGGATGGTAGGCTGTGGAAATGCGATGCTGAATTCCGTAATGCTGGAGTACTTTCTGCAATTGAGAGTTGCAGAAGTGCGTACCTCGATCACTGATTAGGGCTTTTGGACATCCAAACCTGGCGAAAATCTGCTTAAGGAATCTGCATACGGCTCGAGCATCATTAGTAGGTAGGGCCTGTGCCTCAGGCCATTTTGAAAAATATTCTACAGCTACTAAGATGTACTTCATACCAAAAGAGGAAGGAAACGGACCCATGAAATCTATACCCCATATGTCAAATATTTCTACACTTTGAATTACCTGTTGGGGTAGATTATCTCGAGAAGATATGGTTCCCGCTTTCTGACAGGCATCGCACGATCCTGTAAATGCTGCGGCGTCTTTGAATATGGTGGGCCAGTAAAAGCCTGCTTCTAATACTTTTCGGGCCGTATTAGTTGCAGCTAAGTGACCGCCTGTTGGTCCGCAGTGACAGTGTTCCAGAATTCGGAAACCCTCTTCTTGAGATACACATCTTCTGATCATCTGATCTGCACATATTTTAAATAGAAAAGGATCTTCCCAATAGTAATATTTCAGGTCAGCAAAGAATTTTCTTCTTTGTTGAGCAGTGATATCACTAGGGAGAGTCCGGGCTGCCAAGTAATTTGCTATATCTGCAAACCAAGGGGGTGAGAAACTAGCAAATAATGCACATAGATTCTCATCCGGAAATTTATCAGATATGATTGTTTCATCAATGGCTTCTAGGGTCGGATTTTCTAACCTAGACAAATGGTCTGCGGCTAAGTTTTCTGCCCCTTTCTTATCCCGGATTTCTATGTCAAATTCTTGAAGCAATAAAACCCATCTAATCAATCTTGGTTTTGCGTCGGTTTTATTAAACAAGTATTTTAGTGCCGAATGATCAGTATAAACAATAGTTTTAGACAGGACTAGATAGGATCGAAACTTATCAAATGCATATACTACTGCTAATAATTCCTTTTCTGTCGTAGTGTAATTTTCCTGAGCATCAGTTAAGGTTTTACTAGCATAATATATTACATGAAACTTCTTATCATGTCTTTGTCCTAAAACTACTCCTACTGCATAGTCACTAGCATCACACATAAGCTCAAAAGGTAGACTCCAATCAGGTGATGTCATGATAGGTGCAGTAGTTAAGAGTTCCTTAAGTCTATTAAAAGCTTTTAGACATTTCTCATCAAAGACAAATGGAACATCTTTTCCGAGTAAATTGGTCAACGGCCTGGCTATTAATGAAAAATCTTTTATGAACCTACGATAAAAGCCAGCGTGTCCCAAAAAACTCCTAACGGCTCTCACATTTTTGGGAGGAGGTAGTTTTGAAATTACTTCAATTTTTGCCTTATCTACTTCCATACCTAGGTGTGAGATCTTATGTCCTAAAACGATTCCCTCTTTTACCATGAAGTGGCATTTTTCCCAATTTAAAACCAGGTTAGATTTTATACAACGTTTCAACATTAACTCCAAGTTCTTTAGACAAACCTCAAATGAATTTCCAAAAACAGAAAAGTCATCCATAAATACTTCCATAGATTTTCCTAACATGTCCTCAAAGATAGCAGTCATACAACGTTGAAATGTAGCAGGTGCATTACACAAACCAAAAGGCATCCTTCTATATGCAAATGTTCCGAAAGGGCATGTGAATGTAGTTTTATGCTGGTCCTCAGGGGAAATAGGAATTTGAAAATAACCAGAAAACCCATCAAGAAAGCAATAAAACATGTGTCCAGATAATCTTTCTAACATTTGGTCAATAAAAGGAAGGGGAAAGTGATCTTTTCGTGTGGCCGTATTTAATTTTCTATAGTCTATGCATACACGATGACCAGTTACAGTTCTTGTAGGGATTAGTTCATTATGCTCATTCCTAACAACTGTTATACCGCCTTTCTTAGGTACTACCTGCACCGGGCTTACCCACTCACTATCCGAGATAGGGTAGATAAGTCCTGCATCTAACAGTTTAATGACTTCTTTCTTAACAACATCACACACATTAGGATTCAACCTCCTTTGAGGTTGCACACATGGCTTATACTCATTTTCTAGAAGAATCTTATGCGAACAAAAGCTTGGATTAATACCTGGGATATCCGCAATTTTGTAGGCAAAGGCTCTTCTATGCTTTCTGCACATGTCCACAGTCAGCTTCCTTTGTTCTGCAGTCAGATCAGCTGCAAGAATAATGGGAAGTTTCTTGTTGTCATCTAGGAATTCGTAGCACAGATGAGTGGGTAGTTCCTTCAGTTCCAAGTCTGGTGGATCTTCAAACGAGGTTCGCTCTTTCTTCATCTCATCATCACCTATCTCAGTGAAACTATCAGAAGTAATTTCATTTTCAGAAGAGCTAAGTTCAGACTCCTCTAATTCTAGGGAGTCCTCACTTAGAATTTGATAGTTTGAGCATAGGTCTGTCACGTTAATTGCAATCAAGTGTTCCATGGCATCCACACAAAAACAAGTATCATCTAAATGCATGGGATACCTAAGGGTCTCATTTAGATCAAAAGTGACGTCATCATTTCCTACCCTTAACTTGATTTGACCATTACTGACGTCTATTAATGCTTTTGAGGTGGCTAGAAATGGTCGACCTAGGATCAGGGGCACTCCTCCTTCCCCATTCATGTCCATGACAACGAAATCCACAGGAAATACAAATTTTCCGACCTTTACTAAGAGGTCTTCAATTATTCCCTTGGGGATTTTGACTGTCCTGTCTGCAAGTTGTATGCACATCCTAGTCGTTTTCAAATCATGCAATCCTAATTTATCAAATAAACTAGATGGCATAAGATTAATACTAGCTCCTAAGTCTGCTAATGCATGCATGTTAGTAATATTTCCAATTGTACATGGCAAGGTAAAACAACCAGGATCTTTCTGTTTAGACGGTAGTTTATTCAACAGAACCGCCGAACATTCTTCATTAAGAACCACCTTGTCCATGTCAAATTTTCTTTTATTACTAACAACTTCTTTTAAAAACTTAGCATACTTTGGCATTTCAGAAATAACATCAAGTAAAGGTAAATTAACATGAATCTGACTAAAATTCCTAAGAAACTTTTCAAATTGCTCCTTATCTTTATTGTGCATAAGTCTGGCAGGGTAAGGTACTTTTGGCCGGTACTCAGGAATAAACTCCGTCTTCCCTTTCCTTGCTACTTCGATTTCGACCTCCGTCGGCGTTGGGTCCTTGGAGCCTTCTTCTGGTTCCTGCACAAGAATAGGAGGGTCAGATGGTTTGGGTGGAGATGGAGATAGAATTTTACCAGATCTTAGAGTGATGGTCTTGCATTCAGTTTGAGGGTTGGTCTCAGTGTTGCTTGGTAGCGTTCCCTGGGACCTGTGAGAGAAATGGGTGGATAGTTGACCCATCTGCCTCTCTAAAGTTTGTATAGCAGCTTGTGTGTTTCTGATTGTTTGCTCGGTCTGCTTCTGTCTATTCTCGTTCTGCTGGATTCTTTCTGCGTGAGCTTCCTGAATCTTTCTGTTGGACTCTATCATTTCCTTGTTGGAGTCGGAAATGCTCTTCAGCATGTCTCTAAATTCTTGCATGGGATCAGCTGGAACGATGTAGTTCCTTGGTGCAGGCAGAGCAACTTGCTGATTCTGCGGATATGGCAGCTGCTGAGGTACTCTTTTCTGGAAGTTAGTAGCCCCGGGATTGTTTCTCCAGCTAAATCCCGGATGGTTCTTCCAAGTGGGATTGTAGGTATTTCCTATAGGAGCAGAATTTACTGCGTCCACTTGTTCCATCTCTTCTGGGACAGTTAATATCCCATTACCATAACAATCCCCACTGAAATGTGGTCCTTGGCAAAACTCGCAGACTTGGTATACTGACTGAATGCTTTTCCCTTGTTGGAAAGCATTCAGCTGATTAGTAATGCTGGCCTTCAGTGCCTCAAATTGATCATCAGTGGAGGCAACGACCGCATTTACTGGTTGCTTCTTAGCTCGGCCACTTGTGCGCCAATTCTTGCTGTTCCTGTAGAGTCTCTCCAGAGCGTTTCTAGCATCTACATCACTCATTCCATTGAAACCGCTCTGAGGATTGAGTCCATCGAGAATTTGCTTACCCATGTCTGACATACCCCCGTAAAATTGCTGAATCAGCAATGCCTCGGTAAGTCCATGTTGGGGGCAGAGCCTGAGTAGCTCCTTGAATCTGTCCCAAGCTTCGATCACTGTCTCATCAGCAGCTTGAGTGAAACTAGACAGAGCCCTTCGATATTCTAGGACTCTTGCTGCAGAGTAGTACTCTTCTAGGAAGGCTTTGCTTAACTCGTCCCATGAGGTGATGGAGTTAGTAGGTAGCTGGGCCAACCATCTCTTAGCTCTGTCCCTAAGTGAGTAGGGAAACAGGTTGAGTTTAGTTATTTCTGCAGTATGATCTCCCTTGAGGCCTTCGCAGAGAGAAGAGAAATCAGATAGGTGTTCCAGCGGATTCTCGGCTGCAGTTCCTCCAAACTGAACTCGATTTATAATCAGCTGGATCACATTCGGTTTCAGATCATAGCGAGGGTTCCCAGGGAT
>JAPHNG010000353.1:0-26000 GCA_027405835.1 Asclepias syriaca
AGGGTGATTTCTTTATGGCATCAGTCCCCATGTCCCTCTCTTATATGTTGTTATTGTTTTGTTCTAAATACCTATTATGAATACGAGATTACGATTCTTTATGAATAGTTGTTTTATATGTTGACGTTGTTATGTTTTTCCGGAAATAGCCACCTGCTTAACATTCACTATGTCTGCATATTTAATGTGCTCTTTTAAACTAAAGTTAGGGTTATAGACAATTCCTAACCACGGTCTAATCATAACCTGTTTAGTTTAACAGGCATCAATTAGTATTGGTGTCTGCCATGCTAGATAAAATAACCTGCTGAACACCCTGCATGTTAAAGTAGTCTAGGTAGGGGCCGAGCTGAGTCCGATTATGCCGGCGGCTAGGGCAAGCGGTATGATCCCCGAGGTGACATAGGGCTTTCATGGATGCCTTCTTCCCGAACCGTGAGTAGGGCCGTCATTAAGGTAGGGCGGTTTATTAGAGACCTCGGATGTGGTACGCCTTTAGACACAGAACATAGTTGCAATCCAGGCTAAGATGCATCTAAAATACTCGAAGATAGGTCAATCAACATATAGGAACAGTATAACATAGAATCAGGACTCATCTATAAAACACTTCTAGGATTAATTAGACTTAAACCTAGTGGAGAACGGATCATCCTCTCATCATAGTATTTGATGAAGATTGCATAACTGGATCATAAGATAGGAGTTAGGATAAAAGACTAGTTACTACTAAGCCGTTGCCACTTCCCTGGGAGTACGATAATTAACTTAATAAAATCGTAGGTACTTTCCAACAGACTAGCTACACGATAGGTACTCTGCCTTAGGTTCTGGCTGATTAAGCGACATCATAGAGACTAAATGTGACAATTAGTCAATCACAGTCCTTAATTATTCATAATCAACATAGGGTAAAATAACACCTATTTAGCACGTCAATCGGAATCGCATCATATTTTTGGCGCCGTTGCCGGGGAAATATCATAATGAATTTAGGATTAAAGGCCACAATTCTAGAGACTTATGATAGGTAACGGTAGTAACCTAGACCTTAGACCTACACTTATCTTATACTAGTTAGACAATCAATTTCCGAAATATAGGGTTATCATAACTAATTGATTTTAGATGTTATCTGGAATTAAGATACTTAGGATAATCAAATTTTAGAAAATCATTCTAAAACCATATTGAGGGAATTTAAGTGCTTTCGAAATATATAAAAAGAAAAAAAAATTAAAAAAAAATTCAAAATCCAAAAAAAAAAATTGTACTTTTCTTGTTCAATGGTAAGTTGTTCTTTTCCCTATCTCTTGTTCTTTCTTAATTGTTTTCTTAGTTGTACATTTTTTGCTCTTTTTCGTTTTCTAGTTTTCGAAGAAATAAAAATGGAAATGAGGATAAAATATATTTTCTTATGAGTTGTAAATTTTGGCTTAGATTTTTTGGGAAGAAATTCCATTTTAGAATTTTCTTAGAGTCATGCCGGCTTTATTAGGACGAGTTATGAAATAATTTTTCCTTAATAGCCAGACCTTTGAATGTTCTATTGAAAAAAAGATGTTCCTTTTGTTTTGTTGATAATTGCATGAGATCTTTTAAACCAAAAGGAATTACTGCACCCATTATGGCATCACCTGATTGGAATCTGCTTTTTGAATTAATATGTGATGTAATGATGTAGTACGAATTGTTTTAGGACAGAAACATGATAAGAAAGTTCATGCATGATAAATTCCGATCTTATCTAGTCTTGTCTAGAAACAATAGGTGACACTGATCACTCCAAGATACTTGTGTTCAATAAAACTAATGCTGAACCATACTTGATTAAGTTAAGTTTTATTGTTATTTGAACTTGATATAGAATAAAGGGATAAGAAAAAGGGTTGAAAATCTAGAAAGCAAACCATTGGTCTAGATTAGAAAACCCCAAGTTAGAGGCTAGTGTAATACTGATAAATTTCTGGATGAAAACTTATTTGCATTGTTTGCTATGTATAATAATTCTCATCTGTGGTTTATTGCAAATTATCTAGTCACTGAATAAGTTCCAAGTGATATGACTTATCAGCAAAAGAAGAAATTCTTTGCTGATTTGAAATATTACTACTGGGCAGTTTCTCTTCTATTTCAAATTTTTGCAGATCAGTTGATCAGAAGATGTGTCTCAAAAGATGAAGGACACAAGATTTTGGAGCATTGCCCTAAAGAATCTACGGAAGACCAATTGATGGCTATCAACACTGTCCGGAAAGTGTTGAAAGCAGGATCTTGTTGACCCACCATATTCAAGGATTTTGTATCTCTGATACAGTCCTGCGATGCTTGCCAAATAATAGGTAACACATCTTCCAGAGATCGTCTACCCCAGCAACGTACACAGAATGTTGCAACCTTTGATATCAGGGGTATTTCGATTCCTTTTCTTTTTCTTCCTTTGAAAATAATTACATCATAGTAGTTGTGGAGCACTTTTCAAAAATGGCCTGCGCCACAGCATTACCTACTAATGATGTTCAAGTGATGTGCAGATTCTATGCGAAGTTGTTTTCCAGATTCAGAATGCCAATGTCTTAGGAAGAAAGGTTCAGCCTGTGTATCAAATCTGTGAAGTCTGCTAAGTACCACACTTTAGCAAGGATTGCTATGGGAATGAATGACCATTCCAAAAGAGGTAGGAGTAGGTTACTGCAGAATGCTGCTCCAATGGGAGATGCATACAGTCCCAGCTAGAGGAATCATACGGGATTTAGCTGAGGAATAATTCGAAAGCTAGAAACTTTCAGAAGATACCACCACAGCAAAACCCCTACCCGCAGAATCAACATATGAGATACTGGCAACAATTAAAGCCAGACCAGTGCAAGCAAGTGATCTACCAAGAGGTAACGAAGGGTCGAAGGATATAGAGGAATTTGGCGTTGTATCAGGAGCATAGCAATGGAGGAGCTTGCATTCCCTGCATACCAATCAGCTGTGAGAAACTTCCCCGAGGAAGTCTCAAATACTTGGGCCCAGATCTACACAACTGGAGCCCCCTACCACCACAGCTTCACCAAAACTTCAGGTATCTTTTCTTCCATTCGAGACTTGCATGCAATACCTTTACTAACATTGGCAGGAAGGCACACAAATCCCAAGAAATCTCATTCCTAGACACGTTCCACCTGGACACGTTGCTATGATTGTGAGAAATCTTACAAATGATTCGAGGAAGCAGTCCGTGGGGCTCGAGCCATTCATCAAATGAATAGGCCACTACCTAGAGCCCGACGATGAAGGATCGAAGCTGACGTCATCCGTTCCAGTATCTAGAGCTTACAAAGTCAAGAATGCCTCAGCAATAGCACATGGCTAAGGTGAAGAGCCAATTGACAGATCAGAGAAAACCCTTCTGCTTGAGGCAAGAAGGGAGCTTTTCTAATCTCATCTCCCTTAGTTAGTCAAATAAGTGTGGGGTAAGAGTTTTCTATTTTGTTTTCATTTCTTCTTGTTTTCAAATAAGTGTGGGGTAATTAGATATGCATGAACACTGAGGACAGTGCCAGACTTAAGTGAGGGGTAGCAGTGCACGGTGCACCGTAGCAGTTGGCAAAATTTTTGCATGATTTTGCTTGTTTTCCCCGTATTTTCACACCCTTCCAAAAATTTTCAAAATTTTTTCCGTCTTTTAGACTTCTAAATGCAGTATGCTTGGTTAAACAATTGCTTATGTCTATGATATGTAGGTAGTATGTTATGGTTAGTAGGAGATAATTGATGACTACTGCTGAACTAATTGATTAGGAATAGGGAATTCCTGATAATTGAGCACAACTTTGTTTGGATTAGAGACCTCAGCCAATAGCCTGTTCGAGACTTAACTAGATAAAATTAGACCAGTTGTGGATATATTGGCAGTTAGAATGACTAGATGAGACTCTGAGCTAAAAGTGAAAAGAAACAAAAGAAAGTTAATCAAATAAGGGTAGTTTGCCAGCCGCCTTCGCTACTCGAGCACCACTCCTTCGGGGAATTTAAAACCTGATGCCCTAAGGTCGTGTAGATCTGGGAGTCATCGGAGTGGGACTCGCTACATGGGTAGTTGAAGTTGACGTGTTCTAAGCAGACTCAAAATACCCTGAATCTATAAAGAAAATAACTAAATGCTAAAACACTAAAAATCTGATCACCAAAGCTCAGAACTCAAAAAGTTGTCGGTTGTTAATATGTCTAGCGATGGGTCGAAGTGTTATCTAGTAGTAGTTAAGACAAGAGTACTTGTGTTGACTATCTGGTCTAGACTAGTACACACACTACACATCAAGAAGACCCTGTGTCTAAGAAAAAAGTTCAACCAAGTTGTTGATTTGTTTTCTGCCTGATCATAACAATCTACTAGAGACATTTGAGACCTTGTCATAGCAACCCAACCAGTTAGACCTGTGTTAAGAATTATCAGAATAATTTTTGGAATAAAAACATGAGTAGAAATTTAAGTGACTACACATATGATTTAGAATCACTAACTTCAGGTAGACTTTGCTTGAGGACAAGCAAAAAGCTAAGTGTGGGGTTATCTGATACGCGAAAATCATATACCTGTTTTAGCATGTTTTTATGTATGATTTAGGGTGAAATTTATAGGAAATCGATCTTAATTGATTGTTATTTACTCAATTTCACAGTTTTTATGATTTTGGAAGTGTCAGGTTGATGCGATTCCGGTTGACGTACTAAATAGGTGTTATTTTACCCTATGTCGATTATGATTAATTAAGGACTGTGATTGACTAATTGTCACGTTTAGTCTTATGGTGTCACTTAATCAGCCAGAATCTAAGGCAGAGTACCTATCGTGTAGCTAGTCTATTGGAAAGTATCTACGATTTTACTAAGTTAATTATCGTACTCCCAGGGAAGTGGCAACGGCTTAGTAGTAACTAGCCTCTTATCCTAACTCTTATCTTATGATCCAGTTATGCAATCTTCATCAAATACTTTGATGAGAGGGTGATCCATTCTCCACTAGGTTCAAGTCTAATTAACCCTAGAAGTGTTTTAAAGATAAGTTCTGATTCTATGTTATACTGTTCCTATATGTTGATTGACCTATATTCGAGTGTTTTAGATATATCTTAGCCTGGAATGCAACTATGTTCTGTGTCTAAAGGTGTACCACATCTGAGTCTCTATGCTACCGCCCCCTATCATTAAGGTAAACGGCCCTACTCACGGTACGAACAAAGACAGTTATGAAGGCCCTATGTCACTTTCGGGGATCACTCTGAAGGCTCGTAATCGCTGGCATAACGCTCTACTCAGCCTACCTAGACTACTCTAACAAGCCAGGTGTTCAGCATGTTATTTTATCTAGTATGGCAGACACCAATACTAATTGATGCCTGTTAAACTAAACAGGTTATGAATAGACCGTGGTTAGGAATTGTCTATAACCCTATTTTAGTTTAAAAGAAACTACATTAGACATGCAGACATAATGATTATTTAGCAGGTGGCTATTTCCGGAAAAACATAATAACTTCAACATACAAAACAACTATTCATAAAATCATAATCTGATATTCATAATTGATGTTTAGGACAAAGCAATAAAACATATAAGAGAGGGGTATGGGGACTGATGCCATAAAGAAATCACCCTTTACTTAGTCTCGCCTACAGAGCGTACTACTGTATACGTCGTATTGCCCGCCCTGACTCTGCTCGCCAGAACCTTCGGAGGACGCTTCCTCAGCCTAGTAGCTAGACTTTACCTTACGTCCTGGGCTTAAGCCTAGCCCTGTGGACTGACTCTTCGAACGCCTAGAGCTCTCTTAGGGTCTCCTAACGAAACCCCGGGTATTCTATGAATACCGGAAACGAACCTATCTATAGAAACCTAAGATCTGAGACTATTTCTCAAAACTAAAACAAAACACTAATAAGAAAGAAAACTGAGATCCGAGTCTCTGAGTGAGTTGTGTACTGGAAAATGTACACTGGAAACCACTTAATGACTCAGATCGAGTGGAGAGGGATGAATTCAACTGCTGGAGGCCTGGGGTATTTATAGCAGCTTCCCGGAGTGAAAAATTCTGAAAAATTCGATGTGGGACAGCTTCTGGCTCGGGACGCCCGTCCTGATTCGTTGACCAGGTTCGGGACGCCCGTCCCGGTTCAGGACGCCCGTCCTGGCGGTTTGACCGGGTCGGGACGCCCGTCCCGGACCTTTGACCGGGTCAACATTTCCAAAAATTGCGTTTTTGCCCCAGAATTTGCTGTTTTCGTCTACTTTTCACCTGACACTTCCAAAATCATAAAAACCGTGAAATCAAGTAAATAGTAAACAATTAATGTCAATTTACTCTCAATTTCACATTAAAACATATAAAAACATGCTAAAAATGTGATACGATTTTAGCGTATCAGATAACCCCACACTTAGCTTTTTGCTTGTCCTCAAGCAAAGTCTACATGGAGTTAGTGATTTTAAACCGTAGTGCAGTCACTTAAATTCCTAATCATGTTTTTATTCCAAAAATTCTTCAGACAATTCTTAACACAGGTCTGATTGGTTAGGTTGCTATGACAAGGTCTCACATGTCTCTAGTAGTTTGTTATGATCAGGCAGAAAAAATCAACAACTAGGTTGGACTTTTTTCTTAGTCACAGGGTCTTCCTGATGTGTGTGTGTACTAGTCTAGACCAGATAGTCAACACAATGAACTCTTATCTTAACTGCTACCAGATAATACTTCGACCTATCGCTAGACATACTGACAACAGATAACTTTCTGAGTTCTGAGCTTTGGTGATCAGATTTTTAATGTTTTAGCACTTAGTTATTTTCTTTATAGATTCAGGGTATTTCGAGTTTGCTTAGAACACGTCAACTTCAACTACCCATGTAGCGAGTCCCACTCCGATGACTCCCAGATCTACACGACCTTAGGGCATCAGGCTTTAAGTTCCCCGAAGGAGTGGTGCTCGAGTAGCGAAGGCCGCTGGCAAACTACCCTATTGTAATTAACTTCCTTAAGTTCTTTTCACTTTTAGCTCAGAGTCTCATCTAGTCATTCTAACTGCCAATATCCACAACTGGTCTAATTTTATCTAGTGTCTCGAATGGCAATTGGTTGAGGTCTCTAATCCAGACAAGGTTGTGCTCAGTTATCAGGAATTCCCTATTCCTAATCAATTAGTCCAAGATAGCTATCACTATCTCCTACTAACCATAACATACTACCTACATATCATAGACATAAGCAATTTGTTTAACCAAGCATACTGCATTTAGAAGTCTGAAAGACGGAAAAATTTTGAAATTTTTTGGAAGGGTGTGAAAATACAGGGAAAACAAGCAAAAGCATGCGAAAATTTTTCAAACTGCTTCAAACTGCTACAGTGCACCGTGCACTGCTACCCCACACTTAAGTTTGGCACTGTCCTCAGTGTTCATGCATAGCTAATTACCCCACACTTATTTGAAAAAAGAAATAAAACATAAAAAAACAAGAAAAACAATAATGCAACAATTCTGTATGTCATATAAATCAATTTTGTACAAAGATTCATAGTCATACAGCCCAGACATACACAAAAACAAGATAAACAAAAGACAAAAGAAAAAGAAAGAAAAGAGGGGAGAGAGAGACTAAGAACCCGGCGGGTCGCCATCCAGTGGACCGAGGTCTGTTAGGTCAAACTCGAAGTTCTCCGCTACTCGGGCAGTCTGCTGATGTATCTCCTCAATCCTACTGGTGATCATGGCGATCCTGTCATCCATCACCGCCAGTCGTCTGTCAATCCGGTCATCCATCATGGCCAGCCGGCTGTCAATCCGGTCCATGTCTCGACTGTATCGTGCCGATAGTTCTGCCAATCCGTGCGACATGTGTCGTTCGAAGGCAGTACGTGGCACGAACGTCTCGGATGGATGGATATGCGGTGGAGCTGCTTCTGATGCCGAAGCCTGTCCTGGCTGCTCTGTGTGGATGGTGTAGCGGCCGCTCGCATCCCGGACAACCATTCCCATGTTCCGTAGGATGGTAACGTCTGTGGGAATAGTGGTTGGGGCGACCAGAGTAAGCTCCGAGCCCTCTATGTCCAACTCCAGGTAGCGGGCTATCCTGGTGATGAATGGCCCGAGCCCCAGACACTGTTTCCGAGTGTCCGTAGCAAAACCCCGCATGATGACTGTGATAAGTCGAGCCATCTCTACTGTGGATCCCATATGCATGTTGGCCAAGAGGAATGTCTCCATCTGGGTGACATTCCCGGGGGCCGTCCGTCGTCCTGACAAAGTGTGTGCAATAATGGCATGTAAGTAGCGAAGAGCATATATACCTGTGGCTTTCGCAAAGCCATGCTGGTAGGGAACACCCGTCATACAGATCTGAGCCCAAGCAGTGGAGACCTCTGCAGAAGTGAAGTCCCGAACTGCTGTGGTGTAGGCGGGCGTATCCAGCTCCTCTCTCTGCCAGATACCCAAAGCGATGCCGAACTCGGCCATGCTCATCGACCGATCTATTCCGCCTAAGCGGAATGTGATCTGCTCCTGATGGCATGCAAAGGATGCATAGAACTCACATACCAGCTCCAGGTACGTGGGCTCTGTGACGATGAATACTCGACTGTAGGGTAGTACATCGAGTATGCGTCTGACCTCAGCCTCTACTCCCAGTGTCTGTACTGCTGCCCAATCCAGCGTTCTGCCCGTCAGTATCGTGCGTCCGATGTACCGTGCATCTCTCCTGATATGCTGTGCTGGAGGGAAACAGCATAAAAGGATGTGTCACTGAGGTAACTGTCATAGTGGATGGGGTACGAGCACGTTTGGCAGCCATTTGGTTTGAAAGTGTTTGAGAGACTTTTGGGAGTTTTAGGTAGGAAGGAAGGTTCGAATTCGAATTCTGGAGGTGAATTTGAATTCAAAAGGGTGAAATTAGGCTAGGGAAAGATTTCGAAATTTTTGGCGGGAAATTCGAATTTTGGAGGGAAATTCGAATTTGGAAGGAAATTTAAAATTTAAATTTTGGAGGGAAATTTGAAATTTTAAATTTGAAAAGTTTGCCAAAGGTAAGAGAGAGAGTTATTTGAGAGAGGTGGATTTTTGGAAGTGAATTTTGAGGGAAAAATGAAAAAATTGAGATTTTATAGAAGGGGAGGCCTTCGGGACGCCCGTCCCGGAGGAGGACTCCCGTCCCGCTGGACGCCCGTCCAGAACCGGGACGCCCGTCCCGGGTTGCCTCGGGACGCGTGCCAATTCCGAAAAATTATTTTTTTTAATTCCTTCCTGCAAATCTCAGTATACCAAAAATAATCATAATTTTTAACAAGGCTTCATGTTTATCCAATGAAATTCAGAAGTTGTTAAAAAAACTCTATGCAAAAATTCCTCAGTCTCACTTTTTCGAAAATCATACTACCCTAATTTTATTCCTATTTAAATTCAGCAAGAAAAACAAAAATTTGAATTTATACAATTTAGTTAATGAAAAATAAACTGTAATTGCAAAATTTTCGTTTTTCATAGAAATAAAATGTCTGAAGAAAATTGTTGAAAATAAAGGACCCTTTAAAAATGTTTGAAAAATAGAAAAATATGGGTCAATTATTCAAGTTTCAGTTCAAACGAATTATTTGCTGAAAATAAAAGTAAAAGAATCTTCCCTTTTTAACGAATCCTGTCTCTGATCTCCTGTAGTTCTGTCCGAATGCTTCGCATTTCTATGCGTATTGTTCGCATCTCATCCCTCTGCCTGTTTTGCTCACTGCGTAGATCAGCCATCTCTCGGAGTAGTTGTGCACCTTGGTTCTCCTGGAGATTGACCGTGGCTCTGAGTCGGTCTACGTTAGTTGTGATGTTCAGACTGAGTTGGTCTAAATGACACAGTCTGCTGGCAATCCCTTGGTCCATCTCATAGACCCTTTGAGTTAGTGTGTCTATCTGCACGGACAACAGTGAATAATAACCGTTAGTACTCCCCCAGATGAAGGGGTGCGCTCGTGAGGTGTTGGGGTGTATGCAGGAGAGGTCGGTGAATTCTGGGTTTGATCAGTAGGGGGTGGATTTAGAGGAACTCTCTGGGTAGGAGGGTGAATTGGAGATCTCTGGGGTACTTCTCTAGGAGGGAAGGTATCCTCAGAAGGATCTTCTTCCGTGGGACTATGCTCACGGGTGTTCAGGAATCGTCTCACTAGTTCACTGGCATCAGGGCTCGAGTTTACTTCTACTGGTTGTGAAGGAAGAGTCCCTCGTGGTACTTCTGGTGCGGGTCTAGAGGGGCCTTCTGGTTTCGTCTTCTTTGGTCCTGGAGTGTCAGGGTTTTCTGTTTTCTTTGCCTGGTTAGTAGCTGCTCTTGTTCTCTTCATCTCTGAGTGCAAAGTCTGGTTAGAAATAACAAATAACAAACATAGGAAAGTGAAGACAAACGAGAAAAATATTTTTATGGATTTTAAAATTTATTTAGAAAGCAGGTAAATTTCCTCAATATGGTTTAGAATAATTTTCTAAAATTTGATTATCCTAAGTCTCTTAATTCCAGATACATCTAAAATTAATTAGTTATGATAATCCTATATTCAGGAAAGTGATTGTCTAACTGGTATAACTAAGTGTTAATCAAAAGTCTAGGTTACTACCGTTACCTATCATAAGTCTCTAGAATTGTGGCCAATAATCCTAAATTCATTATGATATTTCCCCGGCAACGGCGCCAAAAATCTGATGCGATTCCGGTTGACGTACTAAATAGGTGTTATTTTACCCTATGTCGATTATGATTAATTAAGGACTGTGATTGACTAATTGTCACGTTTAGTCTTATGGTGTCACTTAATCAGCCAGAATCTAAGGCAGAGTACCTATCGTGTAGCTAGTCTATTGGAAAGTATCTACGATTTTACTAAGTTAATTATCGTACTCCCAGGGAAGTGGCAACGGCTTAGTAGTAACTAGCCTCTTATCCTAACTCTTATCTTATGATCCAGTTATGCAATCTTCATCAAATACTTTGATGAGAGGGTGATCCATTCTCCACTAGGTTCAAGTCTAATTAACCCTAGAAGTGTTTTAAAGATAAGTTCTGATTCTATGTTATACTGTTCCTATATGTTGATTGACCTATATTCGAGTGTTTTAGATATATCTTAGCCTGGAATGCAACTATGTTCTGTGTCTAAAGGTGTACCACATCTGAGTCTCTATGCTACCGCCCCCTATCATTAAGGTAAACGGCCCTACTCACGGTACGAACAAAGACAGTTATGAAAGCCCTATGTCACTTTCGGGGATCACTCTGAAGGCTCGTAATCGCTGGCATAACGCTCTACTCAGCCTACCTAGACTACTCTAACAAGCCAGGTGTTCAGCATGTTATTTTATCTAGTATGGCAGACACCAATACTAATTGATGCCTGTTAAACTAAACAGGTTATGAATAGACCGTGGTTAGGAATTGTCTATAACCCTATTTTAGTTTAAAAGAAACTACATTAGACATGCAGACATAATGATTATTTAGCAGGTGGCTATTTCCGGAAAAACATAATAACTTCAACATACAAAACAACTATTCATAAAATCATAATCTGATATTCATAATTGATGTTTAGGACAAAGCAATAAAACATATAAGAGAGGGGTATGGGGACTGATGCCATAAAGAAATCACCCTTTACTTAGTCTCGCCTACAGAGCGTACTGCTGTATACGTCGTATTGCCCGCCCTGACTCTGCTCGCCAGAACCTTCGGAGGACGCTTCCTCAGCCTAGTAGCTAGACTTTACCTTACGTCCTGGGCTTAAGCCTAGCCCTGTGGACTGACTCTTCGAACGCCTAGAGCTCTCTTAGGGTCTCCTAACGAAACCCCGGGTATTCTATGAATACCGGAAACGAACCTATCTATAGAAACCTAAGATCTGAGACTATTTCTCAGAAACTAAAACAAAACACTAATAAGAAAAAACTGAGATCTGAGTCTCTGAGTGAGTTGTGTACTGGAAAATGTACACTGGAAACCACTTAATGACTCAGATCGAGTGGAGAGGGATGAATTCAACTGCTGGAGGCCTGGGGTATTTATAGCAGCTTCCCGGAGTGAAAAATTCTGAAAAATTCGATGTGGGACAGCTTCTGGCGGTTCGGGACGCCCGTCCTGATTCGTTGACCAGGTTCGGGACGCCCGTCCCGGTTCAGGACGCCCGTCCTAGCGGTTTGACTGGGTCAGGACGCCCGTCCCGGACCTTTGACCGGGTCAACATTTCCAAAAATTGCGTTTTTGCCCCAGAATTTGCTGTTTTCGTCTACTTTTCACCTGACACTTCCAAAATCATAAAAACCGTGAAATCAAGTAAATAGTAAACAATTAATGTCAATTTACTCTCAATTTCACATTAAAACATACATAAAAACATGCTAAAAATGTGATACGATTTTAGCGTATCACAGGTGAAAAGTAGACGAACACAGCAAATGTTGGGGTAAAAATGCAATTTTTGGAAATGTTGACTTGGTCAAAGGTCCGGGACGGGCGTCCCGACCCAGTCAAACCGCCGGGACGGGAGTCCCGAACCCGGGACAGGCGTCCCGACCCAGTCAAACCACCGGGACGGGCGTCCCGACCTGGTTAACAGATCAGGACGGGCGTTCCAATCCGAGACGGGCGTCCCGAACCCCCAAAACCAGCCACACATCAAATTTTTGACGAAAAATCACCCCGGGAAGCTGCTATAAATACCCCAGGCCTCCAAAAGTTGAAATCATTCCTCTCCACTCGATCTGAGTCATTAAGTGGTTTCCAGTGTACACTTCTCCAGTACACAACTCACTCAGAGACTCGGATCTCAGTTTTCTTTCTTATTAGTGTTTTGTTTTAGTTTCTGAGAAATAGTCTCAGATCTTAGGTTTCTATAGATAGGTTCGTTTCTGGTATTTCTAAGAATACCCGGGATTTCGTTAGGAGATCCTAAGAGGGCTCTAGGCGTTCGAAGAGTCAGTCCACAGGGCTGGGCTTAAGCTGGGTATTAAGGTAAAGCCCAGTTACTAGGCTGAGGAAGCGTCCTCCGAAGGTTCTAGCGAGCAGAGTCAGGGCTAGCAATACGACATATATAGCAGTACGCTCCGTCGGCGAGACTACGTAAAGGGTGATTTCTTTATGGCATCAGTCCCCATGTCCCTCTCTTATATGTTGTTATTGTTTTGTTCTAAATATCTATTATGAATACGAGATTACGATTCTTTATGAATAGTTGTTTTATATGTTAACGTTGTTATGTTTTTCCGAAAATAGCCACCTGCTTAACATTCACTATGTCTGCATGTTTAATGTGCTCTTTTAAACTAAAGATAGGGTTATAGACAATTCCTAACCACGGTCTAATCATAACCTGTTTAGTTTAACAGGCATCAATTAGTATTGGTGTCTGCCATGCTAGATAAAATAACCTACCGAACACCCTGCATGTTAAAGTAGTCTAGGTAGGGGCCGAGCTGAGTCCGATTATGCCGGCGGCTAGGGCAAGCGGTATGATCCCCGAAGTGACATAGGGCTTTCATGGATGCCTTCGTCCCGAACCGTGAGTAGGGCCGTCATTAAGATAGGGCGGTTTATTAGAGACCTCGGATGTGGTACGCCTTTAGACACAGAACATAGTTGCAATCCAGGCTAAGATGCATCTAAAATACTCGAAGATAGGTCAATCAACATATAGGAGCAGTATAACATAGAATCAGGACTCATCTATAAAACACTTCTAGGATTAATTAGACTTAAACCTAGTGGAGAACGGATCACCCTCTCATCAAAGTATTTGATGAAGATTGCATAACTAGATCATAAGATAGGAGTTAGGATAAAAGGCTAGTTACTACTAAGCCGTTGCCACTTCCCTGGGAGTACGATAATTAACTTAATAAAATCGTAGATACTTTCCAACAGACTAGCTACACGATAGGTACTCTGCCTTAGGTTCTGGCTGATTAAGTGACATCATAGAGACTAAATGTGACAATTAGTCAATCACAGTCCTTAATTATTCATAATCAACATAGGTTAAAGTAACACCTATTTAGCACGTTAACCGGAATCGCATCAGGGAGTTATCTAAAGGACACAAATTTCTCTACATACACGGTCTTCTACTTTCCTTCTCTTCAAACTCACTTTTCAGCCTTCAACAAACCAGAAGATTCAAGGTTAGTACTCACTTTTCTACATTTTTATTTCTTCTCGGTAATGTGAGTTGATGTGTGGTACTTGTAAGGAAAAACAAATTCTGGTTCATTTCTCTTATCTTAATGTGAGCATACAGTCCTTGAGTAGCATGTATAGAATTTATGGAGGACAATTTTTGCATTACCATTGGATAGAGGATTGTATTTGCTGTATTTAGGGTTCTAGTTATACTTGAGTTCTTGTGTGTGAGCATGCTTGTAGAAATGACAAATCTGCCAGTTGATGTGTATCTCGGGTTATTGTGTTGGGCAAAAGGGTGGTTATGATTCAAAACAAATTTCATATCTTAATGGTCTTCATGTTTTTACTTAGAAACAATGCCGCCAGAATTGTTGGTAAATTTGTGTTTGCTTTCTTCTCACCCGAGACTTGAGAACTTATGTGCCACTAATGCTGTTGTGTTACATTTTCTTGACATGCTCCTACATTGCATTTATATATGTTATGTTCGGATAATGTAACGATGCCAAAGATCAAACAGGTTGCACGAAAGATTGTTATTATGGAAATATTTGCTTCCCTTGATGCTGAAACAAGATATGAGGAATTGTACAGCGAGTGGGCCTTGCTAGCTGATTTGGAGTTCATTTTAATTGGCTAGGAACCATACCCACTGCCCTGCAAGCACAACAGCCACAAGCTGGAGGACCTTGGCCCACTTTCCCCAACGTACTGCTACCAGATGAGCGCACTATGGGCAGCGACGATGACATATAGAGCAACCCTCCCTGCACTTCGGGAGTGGTTCTATTTCGCTTCCCTTCTCTCTCTTTATATTCTTGAGTCTTGTATTTCTCTTTATATATGAATGACAACTGCTGCACTTTTCTTTTGCCTAATGCAATGAGGACATTGCTCCCTTTTAGGTTTGGGGGAGGGTGCCCTCTTCCTGGATGAGGAATGATGAATGCTGTGTATTTTTGATGATGAATGAATGTGTTATTCTTGATGAATTATGAATGAATGATGATGAGTGCTGAATGAAAGTTTTTTTTTGAATGAGCTGAATGAATGTGTTATTGATCATACTCTAGTGAATCATTTTAGCAGGATTATGTAAATTTGGGAAGATTATTTATGATGATAATTCATGTTGATATGATTTCATAACTCTTGTATGGTAGTGAGCCTTTAGTACTTAGAATATGTTGATATTAACTAGATTTAAGTAAAAACTTTTGCTCCCACCAAATTTTTTGCACATAGTCTTACTTGGAGATTTCATGTTTATAACAAGAGTTGGCTTTGGTATGAAGGTTCAAAATCTTTAGACTCGTTTGTTATATCTCTTGAGGCGAAATCCTAGTAGATTTGGTAATATAGAAATGATTAAGGCATGTTCTTGAATCGTTTGAGCCTTTCTAGCTTACCCTAATGCATTTTATTTCCTTAGTTAAACCAAGTTGAGCTTAAGCCTACTTTCTTGACACCCTTATTTAATAGCCACTTATTCTAAATGTTTTGCATGTATCCATTCTTTGTTGTCCCTAAACTTGACCTTAGTATGTTGTGAACACTGCTGAACATAAGTTTGGGGGTATGCGGAGAATGCTGCATTACAGAGCATAGAAACGTCGTAGAATTGCTGCCGCATTGTCATTGCTGCATCATTGGTGTTGCTGCAGCAGTATCATTTTTACTGGATCGGTGGTAGTTAACTGTTTTATGAAATTATGTTATGAATGCTCTAAGTATTGAGGAGTTGTGTTAAAAAATATTTCTGTGTGAAAAATGAAAGAACCCTCTTTACGCAAAAAAAAAAGAAGAAAAGGGTGTGAAGGAATGCTGCAGCATTTCTGTTGCCGCAGCATTGGTAATGCTGCAGCATTTTGACTCAGTGTGAAAAAAAAGGGAACAAAAAAAGAGCAAAAGGAAATACATATTATGCTTCTTTGTGGTCAAATGCTATATATTGATTGTGGTTAAATGCTGCACTTATTACTCAAGCAGGGTGTAAATATTTATGCTCCTTGAGTTGTAAAAACAAAAATGAGAAAAATGATGGCATTGGGTTGAAGTTCATGGCAGACTAGGACTAAGTTTTGAGCCTACTTTTTATCTATATTTTTCCTACCTTAGCCTTAGCTGACATTACAACCAAATTAAGACCTCTTTGATCTTTATTGCGGAATTTGCTACATTAGTGGAGAGTGGTGTAATAGATTGAGTCTGAAGATGCAAAATGAATCTTAGGATTACCATACGTTGACTTATGAATGAGAGGTTGAAAAAGGAAAGACTATTCACACACACACGTGACGAGATCTTTGAGCTTGATTTAGTTAATGTTCTAATATTTGAGGAACTTGGGTCATGAACATATTAGAGTTTTGTTTCACATCTTTGATGGGTTTCCAGCCGATATGCTAAATAGGTGTTATTTTACCCTATGTTGATTATGAATAATTAAGGACTGTGATTGACTAATTGTCACATTTAGTCTCTATGGCGTCACTTAATCAGTCAGAACCTAAGGCAGAGTACCTATCGTGTAGCTAGTCTGTTGGAAAGTATCTACGATTTTATTAAATAAATATCGTACTCCCAGGGAAGTGGTAACGGCTTAGTAGTAACTAGCCTTTATTCCTAACTTTTATCTTATAATCCAGTTATGCAATCTTCATCAATAATTTTGATGAGAGAGTGATTCATTCTCCACTAGCTTTAAGTCTAACCAAACCTGAAAGTGTTTTATAGATGAGATCCTGATTTTATGTTATACTGTTACTATACGTTGATTGACCTATATTCGAGTATTTTAGACATGTCTTGGCCTGGATTGCAACTATTTTCTGAGTCTAAAGGTGTACCACATCTGAGTCTCTACGTGATGGGATTCCGGTTGTGATACGCGAAAATCGTATCACATTTTTAGCATGTTTTTATATATGTTTTAATGTGAAATTGAGAGTAAATTGACATTAATTGTTTACTATTTACTTGATTTCACGGTTTTTATGATTTTGGAAGTGTCAGGTGAAAAGTAGACGAAAACAGCAAATTTTGGGGCAAAAACGCAATTTTTGGAAATGTTGACCCGGTCAAAGGTCCTGGACGGGCGTCCCGAAGCCGGTCAAACCGCCAGGACGGGCGTCCCGAACCTGGTCAACGAATCAGGACGGGCGTCCCGAACCGGGACGGGCGTCCCGAGCCGCCAGAAGCTATCCCACATCGAATTTTTCAGAATGTTTCACTCCGGGAAGCTGCTAAAAATACCCCAGGCCTCCAGCAGTTGAAATCATCCCTCTCCACTCGATCTGAGTCATTAAGTGGTTTCCAGTGTACAGGTTTCCAGTACACAAGTCACTCAGAGACTCGGATCTCAGTTTTCTTTCTTATTAGTGTTTTGTTTTAGTTTCTGAGAAATAGTCTCAGATCTTAGGTTTCTATAGATAGGTTCATTTCCGGTATTCATAGAATACCCGGGGTTTCGTTAGGAGACCCTAAGAGAGCTCTAGGCATTCGAAGAGTCAGTCCACAGGGCTAGGCTTAAGCCCAGGACGTAAGGTAAAGTCTAGCTACTAGGCTGAGGAAGCGTCCTCCGAAGGTTCTGGCGAGCAGAGTCAGGGCGGGCAATACGACGTATACAGCAGTACGCTCTGTAGGCGAGACTAAGTAAAGGGTGATTTCTTTATGGCATCAGTCCCCATACCCCTCTCTTATATGTTTTATTGCTTTGTCCTAAACATCAATTATGAATATCAGATTATGACTTTATGAATAGTTGTTTTGTATGTTGAAGTTATTATGTTTTTCCGGAAATAGCCACCTGCTAAATAATCATTATGTCTGCATGTCTAATGTAGTTTCTTTTAAACTAAAATAGGGTTATAGACAATTCCTAACCACGGTCTATTCATAACCTGTTTAGTTTAACAGACATCAATTAGTATTGGTGTCTGCCATACTAGATAAAATAACATGCTGAACACCTGGCTTGTTAGAGTAGTCTAGGTAGGCTGAGTAGAGCGTTATGGCAGCGATTACGAGCCTTCAGAGTGATCCCCGAAAGTGACATAGGGCCTTCATAACTGTCTTTGTTCGTACCGTGAGTAGGGCTGTTTACCTTAATGATAGGGGGCGGTAGCATAGAGACTCAGATGTGGTACACCTTTAGACACAGAACATAGTTGCATTCCAGGCTAAGATATATCTAAAACACTCGAATATAGGTCAATCAACATATAAGAACAGTATAACATAGAATCTGAACTTATCTTTAAAACACTTCTAGGGTTAATTAGACTTGAACCTAGTGGAGAATGGATCACCCTCTCATCAATGTATTTGATGAAGATTGCATAACTGGATCATAAGATAAGAGTTAGGATAAGAGGCTAGTTACTACTAAGCCGTTGCCACTTCCCTAGGAGTACGATAATTAACTTAGTAAAATCGTAGATACTTTCCAATAGACTAGCTACACGATAGGTACTCTGCCTTAGATTTTGGCTGATTAAGTGACACCATAAGACTAAACGTGACAATTAGTCAATCACAGTCCTTAATTAATCATAATCGACATAGGGTAAAATAACACCTATTTAGTACGTCAACCGGAATCGCATCAGATTTTTGGCGCCGTTGCCGGGGATATATCATAATGAATTTAGGATTATTGGCCACAATTCTAGAGACTTATGATAGGTAACGGTAGTAACCTAGACCTTAACCCAACACTTCTCTTATGCTAGTTAGACAATCAGTTTCCGAAATATAGGATTATCATAACTAATTAATTTTAGATGTTATCTAGAATTAAGACACTTAGGATAATCAAATTTTAGAAAATTATTCTAAAACCGTATTGAGGAAATTTAATTGCTTTCGAAATATAAAAAGAAAAAAAATGTTAAAAATTTAAAATCCAAAAAGAATGTATTTTTCTTGCTCAATGGTAAGTTGTTCTTTTCCCTATCTCTTGTTCTTTCTTAGTTGTTTTCTTAGTTGTACATTTGTTGCTTTTTTCGAAAAAATAAAAATGGAAATGAGGATAGAATATTTTTCTGAGTTGTCAATTTTTGGCTAAGGTTTTAATCTGGAAGAAATATCATTGTGGAGTTTTCTTAGGTCATGCTTAGTCTATTAGACAGAATCATGAAAATAAAATTTTCTTTAATAGACAGACCTCTGAGTATTCTAATGAGAAAGGATGTTCCTTTTGTTTGATGATAAATGCATGAGATTGTTTAAACCGAAAGGAATTAATGCACCTATTATGACATCACCTAATTAAAATCTGCTTTTTGAATGAATATGTGATGTAATGATGTAGTACGAATTGTTTTCGGACAAAAACATTCATGCATGATAAATTCCGATCTTATCTAGTCTTGTCTAAAAACAATAGGTTACACCGATCACTCTATTTCGAATCTTTTTCCTTTCTTCCTTTGAACATAATTACATCATAGTAGTCGTGGAACACTTTTCGAAAATAGCCTGAACCACAGGCATTACCTACTAATGATGTTAAAGTCATGTGCAGATTCTAGTTGTTTTCCAGATTCAGAGTGCCAATGTTTTAGGAAGAAATGTTCAGCCTGTGTATCAAATCTGTGAAGTTTGCTAAGTACCACACTTTAGCAGGGATTGCTATGGGAATGACTGACCATTCCAAAAGAGGTAGGAGTAGGTTACTGCAGAATGCTGCTCCAATGGGAAACGCATACAATCCCAACTAGAGGAATTGTACGGGATTTAGCTGAGGAGTAATTCGGAAGCTGGAAACTTTCAGAAGACACCACCACAGCAAAACCCACACTCGCAGAATCAATAGATGAGATACTGGTAACAATTAAAGCCAAATCAGTGCAAGCAAGTGATCTACCAAGAGGTAACGAACGGTCGGCAGATATAGAGGAATTTGGCATTGTGTCGGGAGCATAGCAATGGAGGAGCTTGCATTCCCTGCATACCAATCAACTGTGAGAAACTTCCTCGAGGAAGTCTCAAATACTTGGGCCCAGATCTACACAACTGGAGCCCCCTACCACCACAGCTTCGCCAAAACTTCAGGTATCTTTTCTTCCATTCGAGACTTGCATGCAATACCTTTACTAACATTGGCAGGTAGGCACACCAATCCAAAGAAGTCTCATTCCTAGACACGTTCCTTCTGGACACGTTGCTACAATTACGAGAAACTTTGTAGATGATTCGAGGAAACCGTCCTTGGGGCTTGAGTCATTCATCAAATGGATATGCCACTACCTAGAGCTCGACAATGAAGGATCGGAGCTGGCGTCATCCGTTCCAATATCTAGAGCTTGCAGAGTCAAGAGCACCTCAACAATATCACATGGCTAAGGTGAAGAGCCAATTGACAGATCAGAGAAGACCCTTCTGCTCGCGACATGAAGGGAGTTTTTCTAATCCTCATGATCCTTTACTTTTGTTTTCTTTGTTTTGTGTTCTGTTTTGCAATTTCTATTATCCTTCTTGTTTTATTTTCTCTCTTACCCTAAATTAGTCAAATAAGTGTGGGGTAAGAATCTTTTCTGTTTTATTTCTTGTTTTCAAATAAGTGTGGGGTAATTAGCTATGCATGAAAACTGAGGACAGTGCCAAACTTAAGTGTGGGGTAGCAGTGCACGGTGCACTGTAGGCAGGCAGTTTGAAGCAGTTTGAAAAATTTATCGCATGCTTTTGCTTGTTTTCCCTGTATTTTCACACACTTCCAAAAAAAATTTCAGAATTTTTCCGTCTTTCAGACTTCTAAATGCAGTATGCTTGGTTAAACAATTGCTTATGTCTATGATATGTAGGTAGTATGTTATGGTTAGTAGGAGATAGTCGATAGCTATCTTGGATTAATTGATTAGGAATAGGGAATTCCTGATAACTGAGCACAACCTTGTCTGGATTAGAGACCTCAACCAATTGCCTATTCGAGACTTAACTAGATAAAATTAGACCAGTTGTGGATATATTGGCAGTTAGAATGACTAGATGAGACTCTGAGCTAAAAGTGAAAAGAACTTAAGGAAGTTAATTACAATAGGGTAGTTTGCCAGCGGCCTTCGCTACTCGAGCACCACTCCTTCGGGGAACTTAAAGCCTGATGCCCTAAGGTCGTGTAGATCTGGGAGTCATCGGAGTGGGACTCGCTACATGGGTAGTTGAAGTTGACGTGTTCTAAGCAAACTCGAAATACCCTGAATCTATAAAGAAAATAACTAAGTGCTAAAACATTAAAAATCTGATCACCAAAGCTCAGAACTCAGAAAGTTATCTGTTGTCAGTATGTCTAACGATAGGTCGAAGTATTATCTGGTAGCAGTTAAGATAAGAGTTCATTGTGTTGACTATCTGGTCTAGACTAGTACACACACTACACATCAGGAAGACCCTGTGACTAAGAAAAAAGTCCAACCTAGTTGTTGATTTATTTTCTGCCTGATCATAACAAACTACTAGAGACATGTGAGACCTTGTCATAGCAACCTAACCAATCAGACATGTGTTAAGAATTGTCTGAAGAATTTTTGGAATAAAAACATGATTAGGAATTTAAGTGACTGCACTACGGTTTAAAATCACTAACTCCATGTAGACTTTGCTTGAGGACAAGCAAAAAGCTAAGTGTGGGGTTATCTGATACGCGAAAATCGTATCACATTTTTAGCATATTTTTATATATGTTTTAATGTGAAATTGAGAATAAATTGACATTAATTGTTTACTATTTACTTGATTTCACGGTTTTTATGATTTTGGAAGTGTTAGGTGAAAAGTAGACGAAAACAGCAAATTCTGGGGCAAAAACGCAATTTTTGGAAATGTTGACTCGGTCAAAGGTCCGGGACGGGCGTCCCGAACCTGGTCAACGAATCAGGACGGGCGTCCCGAACCGGGACGGGCGTCCCGAGCCGCCAGAAGCTGTCCCACATCGAATTTTTCAGAATTTTTCACTCCGGGAAGCTGCTATAAATACCCCAGGCCTCCAGCAGTTGAAATCATCCCTCTCCACTCGATCTGAGTCATTAAGTGGTTTCCAGTGTACAGTTTTCCAGTACACAAGTCACTCAGAGACTCGGATCTCAGTTTTCTTTCTTATTAGTGTTTTGTTTTAGTTTCTGAGAAATAGTCTCAGATCTTAGGTTTCTATAGATAGGTTCGTTTCCGGTATTCATAGAATACCCGGGGTTTCGTTAGGAGACCCTAAGAGAGCTCTAGGCATTCGAAGAGTCAGTCCACAGGGCTAGGCTTAAGCCCAGGACGTAAGGTAAAGTCTAGCTACTAGGCTGAGGAAGCGTCCTCCAAAGGTTCTGGCGAGCAGAGTCAGGGCGGGCAATACGACGTATACAGTACGCTCTGTAGGCGAGACTAAGTAAAGGGTGATTTCTTTATGGCATCAGTCCCCATACCCCTCTCTTATATGTTTTATTGCTTTGTCCTAAACATCAATTATGAATATCAGATTATGATTTTATGAATAGTTGTTTTGTATGTTGAAGTTATTATGTTTTTCCGGAAATAGCCACCTGCTAAATAATCATTATGTCTGCATGTCTAATGTAGTTTCTTTTAAACTAAAATAGGGTTATAGATAATTCCTAACCACGGTCTATTCATAACCTGTTTAGTTTAACAGGCATCAATTAGTATTGGTATCTGCCATACTAGATAAAATAACATGCTGAACACCTGGCTTGTTAGAGTAGTCTAGGTAGGCTGAGTAGAGCGTTATGCCAGCGATTACGAGCCTTCAGAGTGATCCCCGAAAGTGACATAGGGCCTTCATAACTGTCTTTGTTCGTACCGTGAGTAGGGCCGTTTACCTTAATGATAGGGGGCGGTAGCATAGAGACTCAGATGTGGTACACCTTTAGACACAGAACATAGTTGCATTCCAGGCTAAGATATATCTAAAACACTCGAATATAGGTCAATCAACATATAAGAACAGTATAACATAGAATCAGAACTTATCTTTAAAACACTTCTAGGGTTAATTAGACTTGAACTTCGTGGAGAATGGATCACCCTCTCATCAAAGTATTTGATGAAGATTGCATAACTGGATCATAAGATAAGAGTTAGGATAAGAGGCTAGTTACTACTAAGCCGTTGCCACTTCCCTGGGAGTACGATAATTAACTTAGTAAAATCGTAGATACTTTCCAATAGACTAGCTACACGATAGGTACTCTGCCTTAGATTCTGGCTGATTAAGTGACACCATAAGACTAAACGTGACAATTAGTCAATCACAGTCCTTAATTAATCATAATCGACATAGGGTAAAATAACACCTATTTAGTACGTCAACCGGAATCGCATCACGTTGACGTACTAAATAGGTGTTATTTTACCCTATGTTGATTATGAATAATTAAGGACTGTGATTGACTAATTGTCACATTTAGTGTCTATGGTGTCACTTAATCAGCCAGAACCTAAGGCAGAGTACCTATCGTGTAGCTAGTCTGTTGGAAAGTATCTACGATTTTATTAAGTTAAATATCGTACTCCCAGGGAAGTGGCAACGGCTTTGTAGTAACTAGCCTTTTATCCAAACTCCTATCTTACAATTCAGTTATGCAATCTTCATCAATAACTTTGATGAGAGGGTGATCCGTTCTCCACTAGGTTTGAGTCTAATTAATCCTAGAAGTGTTTTATAGATGAGTTCTGATTCTATGTTATATTGTTCATATATGTTGAATGACCTAAGTTCGAATATTTTAGACATGTCTTAGCCTGGATTGCAACTATGTTCTGTGTCTAAAGGCGTACCACATCCGAGGTTTCTAATAAACCGCCCTACCTTAATGACGGCCCTACTCACGGTTCGGGATGAAGACATCCATGAAAGCCCTATGTCACTTCGGGGATCATACCGCTTGCCCTAGCCGCCGGCATAATCGGACTCGGCTCGGCTTCCCCTAGACTACTCTAACAAACAAGGTGTTCAGTATGTTATTTTATCTAGCATGGCAGACACCAATACTAATTGATGCCTGTTAAACTAAACAGGTTATGATTAGACCGTGGTTAGGAATTATCTATAACCCTAATTTTAGTTTAAAAGAGCACATTAAACATGCAGACATAGTGAATGTTAAGCAGGTGGCTATTTCCGGAAAAACATAACAACGTCAACATATAAAACAACTATTCATAAAAATCGTAATCTCGCATTCATAATAAATATTTAGAACAATACAATAACAACATATAAGAGAGGGACATGGGGACTGATGCCATAAAGAAATCACCCTTTACTTAGTCTCACCGACGGAGCGTACTGCTGTATATGTCGTATTGCTCGCCCTGACTCTGCTCGCTAGAACCTTCGGAGGACGCTTCCTCAGCCTAGTAACTGGGCTTTACCTTAATACCCAGCTTAAGCCCAGCCCTGTGGACTGACTCTTCGAACGCCTAGAGCCCTCTTAGGATCTCCTAACGAAATCCCGGGTATTCTATGAATACCATAAATGAACCTATCTATGTAAGCCTAAGATCTGAGACTATTTCTCAGAAACTAAAACAAAACACGAATAAGAAAGAAAACTGAGATCCGAGTCTCTAAGTGAGTTGTGTACTAGAGAAGAGTACACTGGAAACTACTAAATGACTCAGATCGAGTGGAGAGGAATGAATTCAACTGCTGGAGGCCTGGGGTATTTATAGCAGCTTCCCGAGGTGATTTTTCAGCAAAACTTCGATGTGGGATTGGTTCTGGGGGCTCGGGATGCCCGTCCTGATCTGTTGACCAGGTTGGGACGCCCGTCCCGAGTCCTGGACGCCCGTCCCGGCTTCGGGACGCCCGTCCTGACCCGTTGACTAAGTGAATATTTCCAAAAATTGCGTTTTGCCCCAAAATTTGCTGTTTTCGTCTACTTTTCACCTGACACTTCCAAAATCATAAAAATTGTGAAATTAAGTAAATAATGAACAATCAAGATCAAATTACCTTCAATTTCACCCAAATTCATACATAAAAACATGCTAAAATGTGATACGATTTGCGCGTATCACTACGCTACCGCCCCATCGTTAAGGGTAACGGCCCTACTCACGGCTAGGACAAAATTCAGCAATGAACGCCCTATGTCACTTCGGGGATCATACTGCTCGTCTCATAACCGCCGACATAACCTACCTAGACTACTTTCAACCAACAGGGTGTTCCGCAAATTATTTTATCTAGTATGGCAGACCCCAATACTAATTGATGCCTGTTAAACTAAACAGGTTATGAATAGACCGTGGTTAGGAATTGTCTATAACCCTAATTTCAGTTTAAAAGAACGGCATTAGACATGCAGACATAATGAATATTTAAGAAGGTGGCCATTTCTAGAAAAACATAATAACTTCAGCATATATAACAAATATTCATAATAATCATAATCTGGTATTCAGAACTGTTATTTGAACAAACACAATAACAACATATAAGAGAGGGATAGGGGGACCGATGCCATAAAGAAATCACCCTTTACGAAGTCTCACCGATGGAGGGTACTGCTGTATATGTCGTATTGCTTGACCCGACTCTGCTCGACAGAACCTTCGGAGGACGCTTCCTCAGCCTAGTAGCTGGACTTTACCTTACGTCCTAGGCTTAAGCCCAGCCCTGTGGACTGACTCTTCGAACGCCTAGATCCCTCTTAGGATCTCCTAACGAAATCTCGGGTATTCTATGAATACGAGAAACGAACCTATCTATAGAAGCCTAAAATCTAAGACTATTTCTCAGAGACTAAAACAAAACACTAACAAGAAAGAAAACTGAGATCCGAGTTTCTGAGTGAGTTGTGTACTAGA
>JAPHNG010000357.1:0-25000 GCA_027405835.1 Asclepias syriaca
AGACTAGTTTTTTTTTTTTGTGTTTCTCCTAAGTTGTCCGTTTTCAGTTAACCTCAGAATCAATATATTTTTCAGAATTAGCGTTGAACCTGGAAGAGAATCAACGACTACTTATAAGAAAAACTAAATCATTACCGAAACAAACATTTATGAATTTATCTTTCCTATCAAAGTACTCCTCCATTTTCTCTTATTTAAGATAATTGTTTTCTTTTACTTCTTACGAAAGAGAAAAATAATGATGTATATTAATCTAAATCAATACTTTTAATAGTCTATTTTTATCTACAACAAGCGAAGAAAAGATTTAAAACAGAGGGATCCCTTATTGAGCAACCTTAATTCTCTGTGTTTGGTTTTCTTTCTTGGATGAGTTCAACTTTGGTAATACACAGACAAAGTATGGACAAGGGAATACCACATTTGGGATGTAGAAATAGATTATATCAACAAGACTGATAATCTCAACAATGCTGACAAAATAAAAAATGCTTTGCTCAGAGAAAACTAGGCACAATTGAATTAGTCATTTGGAAATTAAGACAAATGGCAGTTAAGCTAAGAAAAAGAGAGAATCAGGATATATTATCAAGACCTCACACTTAGTGGAAAAAGTGGTTCCATACCCAAATACTAGTTGAAGAAACATCCCCAAGCTAGTGATTTTCACTACATCAGTTCTGCGGTCCTCTCCTACTGAGTAATATATATTTTGAAACAATTTAGCAATAAAGAATTGAAACAACCACCTCTCCTCAGAAGCCAAAGAAACAAGAAAAACGATGCAAGAGAAGCTAATATATTTTGGCACTCTACTCTATTCAACTAGTTTCGAAGTCTTTCTTTTATCCATTAGATCAGATCTTGTTTCCATCCTTACAGGTAATGGTGCAAGGTAAGTTGGACCCCTCTCATCATCATCATCATCATCATCATCATTGCTGGATTCTTGATCATCTCCATCATCTGATTGAGCAACTTCATCGCCCTCACTATCCTTAGATACTTCTTCAGCTTCTCTTCGCATAAAATCGAGTTTTTTCTTTGCATTGAGTAAATCATTTCTATCATCACCATCACATTCTTCTACTGAAACTAGCTCATTCCTACTTCTGGGAACATAATAGACATTCCCATCCTCTGAAAATTTCACATTCTTCTTCGCTTTGACTTGAATTCCATCAGTCTCCCCCTTCTTCCCGAATCCACCCTTTCTAGACTGGATAACCCCATTTTTTCCATTCAATGAGATTCTAGGGCTTTCGACTTCCTCATCTTCTTCTGTGTCCTCCTGCTGGGCCTGGGGTACCTTATTGTACAATGCCTCAATCCTATTTACTAAATCCTCAATCTTCTTATTATTATTGTACAACCCTCTAGATTTCATACTACTTTCCCCTTGTCTGG
Source organism: Asclepias syriaca (assembly GCA_027405835.1). NCBI lineage: Eukaryota > Viridiplantae > Streptophyta > Magnoliopsida > Gentianales > Apocynaceae > Asclepias > Asclepias syriaca. Next base: position 1,408 of record JAPHNG010000357.1, read on the forward strand.
AATTCTTCCTGACAAATCCAGACCTTTTAACAGTAACCCCGTCAATGAAATCCAAAAACCGAGACAACTCTATGTTAATCGACTTCTTACCGTCCCTTATCATTGGATCATCACCCTGAAATGAAGCCCATTTCCAGATTCAAGCAGACATTCGAATACAATTAATATACATTAATATTAACATGGTACTTATCGTAACAGGTAAATAACAAAACAATTACTTACCTGTATGGAATCTAGCTTGAGCAGCAAGTGCAAGGCTTTGCGTGAGAGAGCCAGAGGATCGAGGGGATTATTATCCGAGACGGAAGACTTTAGAACGTTGATAGCTGACTTTATAGAAGCGAGGTCCTTCAGCTGACGAAGGGTTCTCGATCTGCGAACGAGGAAGGCTCTGAAATAGGTTTGAATAGTACGGGCAGCAGCATCTCGGAGAGACTGAGAACGAGAAGCAGCATGATGGCGAAGGGATGATTCGAGAGCCGCGATTCGACGGCTAAGAGAGGAAATAACGGGCTGAGAATGGCTTAACCCACATTGCTGCTCCTGCTGGTGGTGGTACAGCTCCCTAAAGTAATCTTCCCTCTGTAAATCAGGTTGAAGCAGGTGGAAGCTTTGGGCGACATAGGATGGATTTGAAAAAGAAGAGTGGGGATGAGGAGGCTGAGTAGAAGGAGGAGAAGGATGAAGGTGGTGGAGAAGATGTGGGTCCGGTGGTGGAGGGTTGTGACATGGGGTAACAACGTAGCCGTAGTTGTAGCTGGAACAGGAACGGCAGACGGCGGAGGTGGTGGTGGTACAAGGGTGGCAGCAACCGTGGAGGTGGTGGTGGGGAGAAGCCATCTTTGGAATGGAATGTAGTGGGTTATGGTATTATGGAGGGTTTTTGGACCCTGAGTAATTTAATAAGCCCACTTTCAAAAGGTTTAATTTGATTGGATGATCAAACAATGAGTGTGTTGTCGTTGCTGGGCTCTTTCTGTTTACCAAAAAAACAAAAATGAAACGAAAAATAACAAAATCCGTCCGGGTTAGCGAGCACATTGGGGCTCGCCCACGTGACAGCGCTTTCTATCTATTTAATCCATATAATACCACATTTTTCTCTCAATAATTTAAATGCAGTTTATTTTTTTTAACCTAAATATACAAATTGAAAATTAAATAAATATTTAATTTTTTTAATATATAAACAAATAACAAATATAAATACTAAAATAATAGTTATACGAGGATTCAAGAAATCATAATAAATAAACATTTATTTCCATCCAATGTAACAAATTTAAAGACAAAAATGAAGAGAGCAATAAGTTTGCCCACCAAAAAGAATAAAATCCTTTAAACTATTTCCAAATTTTAATTCGCGATCTTGTTATTTTTATCAAATGAATCATTAAATCAAAATTTATTTATATGAGTTTCTTTATAAAAATACATTCAATTTCTATTTATCAAATTAATCATATATATTAATATCTTTCATTATTTAAACAAATAAACAACCACATAATATTATTATTCAATTTAACATTTGAAAAAAAACAGGTTAATTTGATAATCAATATTAGAAAAACTAATATTCTTTTCCTCCATAAAGTATCCATTACATATAGTAGAGAATAATTGTGTTCAATTATATTATTTTATCATTCAAATTTGCTCCATATATTTTCAACTTCTATAACGACAATAATTTAATAAATATGACAAAATAAAGAAATTAATTCTATGAGTTAAAATTTACTAAAAGATTATAGACTTACTTGCATGAATGACATTATCGGCGACCACCTGGCAGACAGCTACTAACCAACAGTAAAAATTAATTAATAAAGATTTTTCAACTAATTCAACGGTTCAAATTTCTATATTATAGAAATAAATTTTATTTGGAAAGGAGGATCTGATAAAGAGTTTTTTTATACATCCCCAACGGTTCAAAATTTTTTAAGAGTTTCCAAATTAAAATTAAAACCAATTATTGTATCTCAAATTGACGGTGTAAATCCATTTTGAAGATTCGAGGCGTAAAAGAATAATATCTCAACCTGGCTTCTAAAAGTGAAGGCCCCACAGACCGATAAAATCCATCGGGATCTGTATGATTTGGGAACGTGAAATGCTTGCTTTTATTTCTTCCAAAGTTCATTTCAGAATCAGACACTCTCTCTTCCTCTCTCTCTACTTCTCATCAGTCACTCACTCTTATCGACCAGTCTTCGTTACCTTTCTCTACTCCCACTTTTTTAGTTGCATGATTGCAGCTCCCATTTCGCTACAATGGCGACTGTTTCATCTTGTTCCACTACTCGTACTCATCCCACTCATCTCAGAACTCATCTTTTGCCGCTTTGCCAACCCAGAATTCCTGGATTAATAGGTTTTTGTTTAAGAAACCGAAACTGTAATCTGTTGTTGAATAGGAGAACACCCGATTCTTTTCGGGCTTCTCGAGTTAGAAACCTTTCCAGCGAAGCTAAGCAGAAATTACAGGATCCCGTTACTGAAACTGATGAAGGTCTTACTTTCATACCTTTTCTTGTTTTTTTCTTCTTCTTCTTCTGTCGGTGCTCTAATTTGCTTAATGACACTCGTTGATTTATGTGCTGGTGCTTAGGATTTATTTTTTTAATTAATTAATTTATTTATTTTTAAGATTGCTGGTGTATTTGTTTTTGAGAGTAGTCTTACAGTAGGATTAAGATCCAAAATATTCAATTTATGAGAGACAACTGATCGACATTTCTGAGGTTAATTCGTGTGCTTATTGTGGGAATCATTTTTCTTTTTTTAAAAGAAATCCAGTTTCATGTTATGGTGAATCTAAAAGGTTTTTCATTCTAATCATGATCATTAGGAACTCCAAGCGACCTGGGCTCATTTGCACCTGATGGTTCATCTCTTGCTTCAAGTATCAAGTACCACGCTGAGTTCACACCCTTATTTTCTCCTGAGCTATTTGAACTCCCCAAGGCTTTCTACGCCACAGCACAAAGTGTAAGAGATTCACTCATTATAAATTGGAATGCTACATATGATCTTTTTGAGAAGATGAATGCGAAGCAGGCATACTATCTCTCCATGGAATTTCTACAGGTTTGTTTGAAATCTTCCTTGTTTCATGTGTAATCCTATGGTTTTCAGTTGTGCAATATTCAATTTGCTTGATGTATTATTATCTCAGTTTTCTTCAGTCTCTAACCTTCCTGTTATGTGGGTATTCATACCTTATACATATACTAATTGTCATGGTTTTGCAGGGTAGAGCATTGCTAAATGCAGTTGGCAACTTGGGTCTTACTGGTGCATATGGAGAAGCTTTGAATAAGCTTGGCCACACACTGGAAAATGTAGCTTCGCAGGTTGAGTTCCCTGTATTCTTTCATAAAGGGTGTTTTGCATGACTTATTTTCCATTGTGATATTGACTTTTACCGTTGTGCATGTATTGGGATGTGAATTTTCACCCTGAGATTTCGCTAATTTTTGGACTTGTAACAGGAGCTAGATGCTGCCCTTGGAAATGGAGGCTTGGGTCGTCTTGCTTCTTGTTTTCTGGATTCTTTGGCAACTCTAAATTATCCTGCCTGGGGCTATGGACTAAGATACAAATATGGCTTGTTTAAACAGCTGATAACGAAAGATGGACAAGAGGAGGTTGCTGAAGATTGGCTTGAAGTATGGTTGTTTTGGATCATTTATTTCCCTATTTCCTCTTCTATTTGTTAAATTATATGAAGTTTTAGATATATCAGAGGAAGGCTCTGGTTGTGATCTGTATTGGTTTTGTTTTCATAGGAATGAGAAGTCAACTGAATATGCCTAGTCATAGTATAGCTATTATCATTTCCTAACTGATTTCACTTTGTACTTGTAGATGGGTAATCCTTGGGAGATTGTGAGAAATGATGTGTCATATCCTGTGAAATTTTATGGCAAAGTTGTTACAGGTTCTGATGGGAAGCAGCGCTGGATTGGTGGAGAAGATATAAAAGCAGTAGCACATGATGTGCCAATCCCAGGATACAAGACAAAAACAACTATTAACCTTCGATTATGGTCTACTAAGGTCCCATCAGAAGCCTTTGATTTACATGCTTTCAATTCTGGAGACCACAGCAAAGCATGTGATGCCCAATCAAATGCTGAAAAGGTAGAATGGCTGTATTCTTGATTTTTCATGAAACCCTGGATTTCCTGTAGAGTAGTATTTGTTTATATATATATATATATTTCCATTCTTTATCAGTAATCTTCATTCACAAAGTTACTAAGAAAAAATTGCACAAAGACACATAAGTAAGGGCCTTATTACCTTTATCTGTCGGGCCAGATCTGTTATGTTCTATACCCTGGAGATGAATCAGCAGAGGGGAAGATTCTGAGGTTGAAGCAACAATACACCTTATGTTCAGCTTCTCTTCAAGATATAATTGCACGATTTGAGAGGAGATCAAAGGGGCATGTGAAATGGGATGAGTTTCCTGAAAAAGTTGCAGTGCAGATGAATGACACTCACCCAACCCTTTGCATTCCTGAACTGATGAGGATATTGATAGATTTGAAGGGTTTGACATGGAAAGAAGCCTGGAATATCACCCAAAGGTACTCATAGGAAACATAGTAGTCTGAAATGATACCTTCCGAGTTTAAATATGTTCATTTTACTTCTTGTAAAAGAATAAGTATAGTCAAGATTCAGATTTAGCAGCTCATATGGTTCTCCTTCTGGTGTATGCATGTTTCAGATCTGTTGCATACACAAACCACACAGTTTTACCTGAGGCCTTGGAGAAATGGAGCTATGAACTAATGCAGAAACTGCTTCCTCGGCATGTTGAAATTATAGAAATGATTGATGAGGAGGTATGAAAATTATATGTGAATCAGTGCAACATTCTGAACTCTTCATTGCTTAATATTATTCAAATAATACAATACCTCTCGTTTGTTATATGCAGCTTGTTCATGAAATTGTATCAAAATGTGGCACATCAAATCCAGATATGTTGGTGAAAAAGTTAAATGCAATGAGAATTCTGGAGAATTTTGATATGCCTCCAGCTGTTATTGACTTATTGCCTAAAGGACTTGAAACCCTCAATAATGACATAGATGAAGAACTTGAAACCCTCAATAATGACATAGATGAAGAACTTGAAACCCTCAATAATGACATAGATGAAGAACTTGAAAACTCTGATGCTATTGTGCCTGGTGATGAGACTAATGAAATTGAAGAGAAAGAGACACAAAAGAATGAAGTTAAATTGGAGCCACTTCCTGTGCCACCAAAGATGGTCCGAATGGCAAACCTGTGTGTTGTGGGTGGTCATGCTGTGAATGGAGTTGCCGAGATCCACAGTGAGATAGTCAAGAATGATGTTTTCAATGATTTCTACAAGGTAAACTTTTCGATCGGTTTCCTTCTATTTTATTCTGATTAGTTGGAATATGAGAAGGTATTCTTTTTTTCTGAGGCATGCAAAGTTCTGATATATTTCAGTACTTTAAAATCTTTTTGCAGTTCTGGCCTGAAAAATTCCAAAATAAAACAAATGGGGTGACACCACGAAGATGGGTACGATTTTGCAATCCAGACCTCAGCACAATTATAACTAAGTGGATTGGCTCTGAGGACTGGGTCCTGAAAACTGAAAAGTTGGCAGAATTGCGGAAGGTTTGTGATTTTTGCTGTCTCTTAATCAACAGTCTCTGTTAAAGTATTATGTTAATCATTTGTGACATTTTTATGTATTTCAGATAATTAAACACTTCTTTCTTAGCAATTTAAACCACATACGAAATGATCTAGTCCGTAATACTCTTTCTATGGTGGTATACTGTGCACTGAGCAAGACTATTATTGTCTGCACATAAGCATGCCGACACACAAAATCCTCATATAGAATAATGTCAAAATTATTAACTGATTAATTTTGATTGCTTTATAATCATTTACTTTTAATTTATAGGTGGCTTTCTACATTTTGATTCATTCACAAAAAGTGAAAAATCTCTATTTATCTATGTTCTTTCATGAACATGTATTTTGGAAGTTATGCTTTATGTATAATTGGAGTTTTGAAAATTTTCACAGTTTGCTGATAATGAGGACCTTCAGCTTGAATGGAGAGCAGCGAAGAAAAGCAATAAGATTAAGGTGGCTTCACTCATCAAGGAAAAAACAGGCTATTCTGTCAGTACAGATGCAATGTTCGATGTCCAAGTAACTTTCTTAGGCTTTACAATCTCAAAAGTTCAATTTCTTCATATGGTACTTCTGTTTTAGAGATGCAAAAACATCTACTATATGTTTGTCTGAGTGATGTGGGTTGCCATTGTGTTAATACTACCAAATGGTTCTTTTAGGATATTATTATGCTATTGCCTTGAATTTATGAATGCAGCATCCATTTTGTTATTTCTGATTTAACATTAATTTTCGGTTTCCTTATCAAGTATATGTTGAACTGAGGTTAGAAATGACGGTTTTTTTTTTTTTTTTTTCTTCAGGTGAAGCGTATCCATGAATACAAGCGTCAATTGTTAAATATCTTGGGAATTGTTTACCGTTATAAGAAGATGAAGGAAATGAGTGCAGTGGAACGGAAAGCAAAGTATGTCCCTCGAGTATGCATATTTGGAGGAAAAGCTTTTGCAACATATGTGCAAGCCAAGAGAATCGTGAAATTTATCACAGATGTTGGGGCTACAATAAATCATGACCCAGAAATTGGGGATTTGTTGAAGGTATGAGTTTACTTTTGCTTGCGTTGCAGGGAAAATATGCCATGTATATCAGCTGTTATTATATTGAAGCCAATTGCTACTTACTGGCACTGAGTCGTCGTTTTGAGTTATTGGAGAAGGCTGCTGAATTTTTCCTTTGTTCCCATTAATAATTTCTTCAAATAGCTAGTGATGAATATTCTTCTGCTATCTCTTTCACATCCTTGTTCTTTGAGATTCTTTCTATATTTCTTTTTAATTTTTATTTTAATTTTAAAAGCCTATGAGCCAATAATGCATATTTCCCTTGAATGTTGATTATTAGGTAGTATTTGTTCCGGATTACAATGTCAGTGTAGCTGAACTGCTAATTCCTGCAAGTGAACTTTCACAGCATATAAGGTAATCTAGCTCTCACTCTTGAAATCTTTTACTTTTCAACTGTATACCCTTTTTGGTTATTGTAAAACTGAAGATACTAATATTTTGGTGAGAAATCATGTATAAAAATTGTACCCTTGAAGACCTGTATAACCCTGGTCAAATCAAAGTTGAACAAGGTTGAAATCTTTTTCTCCATAATTTTGAAAGGTTCTGATCCAATGGATACACTTTGAACAACTAATTTAAGCCATTAACTCATTTTCTGGAGCACACCTGACCAAAATCAGCTGTGGCTGTTGTCTTTATATGCTTCACAAGACCTATCAAAAAACATGAATGATATTTATTACATGGTAATCTTTGTTAAAGATAATATTATATCATGTTCCTTCTGGAAAAAGAGATAGTATCCTCGTGTGATTGTCTGAATCTGTGTGTCTATGTTTTTCTGTCTTTCTTAGTACTGCTGGGATGGAGGCCAGCGGAACCAGCAACATGAAATTCGCTATGAATGGTTGCATCTTGATTGGAACTTTGGATGGGGCTAATGTTGAGATCAGGCAGGAAGTTGGTGAAGAAAATTTCTTTCTCTTTGGTGCTTATGCTCATGAAATTGTAAATCTCAGAAAAGAAAGAGCTGAGGGCAAGGTATGCTTGTATGACATTCACTCACATAAATGCTACCCTAATGTAATGAAACTGGGAAGTAATAGTAACAGGTTAAAATGCAATTTAACCGATTTTTTTCCTCCTGAATTTATTTCAAGAATTAGGGTTAATCTTTCTTTTTTCCCTTTATGTTCTTGGATGGAGATGTAAAACGATTGTTATCTTTGAACTCCACTGCAGTTTGTACCAGATGAACGCTTTGAGGAAGTCAAAGAGTTTGTCAGGAGTGGTGCTTTTGGTGCTTACAACTATGACGAGTTAATAGGATCATTGGAAGGGAATGAAGGTTTTGGCCGTGCGGATTATTTCCTTGTTGGCAAGGACTTCCCAAGTTATATTGAATGCCAAGAGAAGGTTGATGAGGCATATCGAGACCAAATGGTAAACATTTTTAACATTCTATATCAACAGAAAATATTCCACATCTAAAATACAACTCAACCCAGTGTTTTTCTCTAAATAGTTTGAAGTTCTATGGTTAGTGTTTAGTGTAAGGGTTCTGGTTATATAGTGCATGATTTCTATGGTTGGTGTTTTGCAGAGGTGGACAAGAATGTCGATCTTGAATACAGCAGGCTCCTACAAGTTCAGCAGTGATCGAACAATACATGAATATGCCAAAGACATATGGGACATCGAACCTGTTGAGATCCCTTAAAGAAAAAAGTATTGGTTTGCCAGATATGTGCTACTTAATGGACAGTGGGAGCACTGTAGGACTACTTTTATTTATTATGATCAATAATTTCATGAATAGGATGTATCTTTTTGTAAAAGGTTACTAAATGGAGCAACTTTCTGTGTATCTAAAGCATGGGGATGGGGGTACACAAATGGAGCTCGTCTACCTTCGTCTGTGTAACATCTGCAATAAAAGAGCACGAGTTTTACCGTCTGGTTTCAGATCCCACTCATTCATCTTTTCATGGAGCTTCATAGCTAAATTAATATTTCCTTTTAAACAAAGTCCTTGAATGGCGGTATTGTACATGGATCCATTAGGCGGATATCTCTGCAATAGCAAACCCAAAAACAGCACAAAAACATTAATATCCAACCTGATTAAAGGAGAGAAGAAAAAAAAGAAAAAAGAAAAAAGGAAAATACTGGGAGAGTGGGAGCATGATAAAGACAGTTGTTGGTTTTGCAACTCACATTAAGAATTTCTTCCATTTCAGTCCAAAGAGAGGCCCAAATGCAGCTTCTTATCAATGGTAATAAAGTGAATATATCCGGAGTGTGTTTCTGGTGAATCATGTGGTCATAGATCTGCAATCCAACTTTAGGCTGTCTTGCAGCCTCACAGGCTCCGATCACGAGGTTATATGGTGCAGTAGAGAGACACAAACCTGAAGCTTCCATCTCCCACAGAAGCCTCAAAGCTTTCTCCCATATCCCTAGCTTCTGGCAAGACACCAAAACCGTATTATATATATGCAAATTTATAACAGAGTTATGCTCTCTTCTAATACCATCAAATAACAGCAGTGCATCAGCATATCGATTTGCTTGGTTCAAAGCACCAAGCAGGGCATTCCATGTGTAAGCATCAGGTTCATGACCCAAAGATTTCATGATATTATAAACCTTGAAAGCAAGTTTCACTTTCCCAGCTTTTCCCAGTGTGTTGATCAAGGCATTACATGCAATCCTGTTTGGCTTCAGTCCATCATTTTCATCATCCAACATACTCTGAAACACACTTAGTCCCGCATCCCATTTACCTTCCTTTGCGCATGCTCCAATAATAGCATGCATTGCATCTTCAGTTGGCATAACTTCATTTTGCATCATTTCATGATATGCATCAAATGCTAATTCGTATTGATTGCAGCGCACAAAAGTGCATACCAGTAACCTGTAAGTGACTGTAGTTCCTGGCAAACCTCTCTCCTGTAATCTTCTCCAGATTTTCTCAGTCTCAATCCATTTGTTCTCTTTACTAACAATTGATATCATCGTGTTATAAACAATAGCATCAAAAGATCTGCTCACAGTCCCGTTCTTCTCCAGTTCCTCAAACATGCCTAATGCTGCATCATGCCCAAAGGAAGTACCAATCGCTTTCAGAATTAAGCTACAGGTGTGTCCAGTAGTCATCTTCCTCGAATCCATGAAGTAAAAGAACCTCAAAGCATCATCAACCATCCCATTTCTTAAGAGGCAGGAAAGAAGAGAATTACATGCATGCACATTAGGTTGAAGGCCTAGAGTTTCCATGGACTTGAATAACTTTAATACACTTCTAACCTTATTTAATCTACTAAGCTTCAAAATCCTTTTCGATAGCTCCTCTTCGTTCCTTTCCTCTAAGTAAGGTAACCTATCATCCCCAACCTTATTCAACATTCCATTTTTCAAACTTCCCAAATGATGGAATTTCTCCTCATCAACTCCTCCTTCCTTTTCTTCACTATTTCTATTCATTACAGAATTAGATATCACACTCATCCTTTTTGCCCTAACTTCTGCTACTTCTAAGAAGAAGAAACTATAGAATCCCTCAGAACCAACTCGAAGGCCCTTGACTTTCATAGATAATCTACCTTGTCTGAACTCATCATATATACAAGGTTTGTATGTGAAGCATAGACAATGGATTTTGAAGTTCGTCTTTTCAAAAGATAACTGGGAGGCATACCACCCATTTGATGGGATTCCAACTGAAAAAGGATGCATCTTCACCTCGACCATATTATTAATACCAAAAGGTTTGTTCATTCAATTAAAATCAGCGGTATAAAACCATGGACCTGCATAAAAGAAATATAGAGAAGATACATACATATGTAGGACAAAAACCCTTTTCTCAACCAAATCATTAATCAAAAGAGAAAATGCCAAATGCAAGAAATTTTAGCTCATAAGAATGAGGAAGTAGGAATTCTCAAGTAAACAGTTAAAAGGAACATGAACAAATATCTCAAATTTTCTTTACAGTTTGAATAAACAGTGAATTATCCAAAAGCGAGAAAGATTATTTTCTAGCCATTGCTAGCAAAATTTGCAGTCCTTTTCTTCAAGAAAATCCGAATTGCATGAAAGGAAAACCATATATAAGAAAGAAAGGTCATCAGCTAACAACAGAACAAGATTTTTGTTGTTACCTTACAGTTTCTAATCGCCATGAATCATTCAATAGCTCCATATCTTCTTTCTTTTGTTTTCTTAGCATCTTTTGGAATCTATCAGTTTTGTGTCCACAAAGCTTCGTTCCGGTATATAAATAGCGCCCGCGAATCCTATCGGGTTTGACCCGTTTAGAATGTCGGCCTTTTCCATTGGAAGACCCAAGAACGCATCATAAGGAGGCGTTATTACCTGGCAATTATAATTTATAAACGCGCCCACTGTACTATTCATCTGCAATTCGAAAGAAAACCTGATTGATTATTCCTAAACCAAATGGGTATATTTTCTTGTGTTTTTTCCTTCCTTTTTCTTCCCTATTTTCAAATCCACTTTTTGTGTTCTAAATTTGTTATATATCCTGGTTGCAGAAAAAGGAGAAATAGAAGGCAGCAGAGTAGAAGGAGAACAGCAAAGAGGGAAAGTTATGGAAGGAGTAGCATCAATAGCGTTATTACCAGATGGGTCCATCTCGGGCCACTTCATTGAGCTTCCCCATTCTATCTGCTATGGCCTTCAGGGCACTGGTATGCTTCCATTTGTGTTATCAGTTCAGATTCTGCTTTTATTTGTCTTATCACTGTATGTATAAGCTACATATATGTTACTGTTTTTTTTTTCTTCCCTTTTTCCATGGAATCATTTTGGGTTGATTTTAGGGAAAATTAAACTTTTTTATAAAAAAAAACAAAAATCAGACTTGTGATATTAATTTATTCTCTTCTCCTCTGTTTCATAAAACTAAAATAAAAAATGCCAGAGATAGCTTGTGAAAGGGAGTGCAGTAGGGGAGAGGACTATCGCCTGATCAAGCTCACAATAATAGACTACAATGTGAGAGTTGCTGGCTACTCTTTCCTTTATATGATGAAATTACATATGGGTTTGTGTTTGGTCTATCCTCTTTCAATTTTTATCATTGAAATGGCTACAAAGTCAAGATTTTTTCAACTCTTTTCCATAATGACTTGAAAATTTGACAGAAAAAAAGAGAAAAGGATGTGGTTGTTGAGTGCCGAGGGCACGATGCTGCCAGAATGCAGAATGTTGATCATGCTCATGGGTAAGTAATCTTGGACTAACTTGCTGTTTAGAAAAATTGAATATTTGTTATTAGTTATCTTTTACCTTTGGAAGTGTATACATCAAGTATTTATCTTGTATAATAGTTGTTCAAATGGTGAAAATATGTTTTGAGGCCATGGCATATATACTGGACATTCATGTTCTTGATCTTTGATTACTTTCACCATCAACAACTGCTGCCTCCGTAACAGAAAGTTGATCTTTGCCTTTATTTTCCTTAGGTGGGAAAGTGACGTAGTGGGTATGCTTGAAGAGAAGGATAAGAAAAAAAGAGTTTCAGTGTCCTTTGAATGTGAGACACTGAAAGCTGAGGAAGCAGCTGAGGATCACATCAAGAAGTTCATGCCCAAATTAGCTGGAATGAATGCTGTGGGTAAGCAAATAATCTTGATAGTTTCAACTCGTCCTTCCTCCTGTAATTCAATGTAATTAGCTATTTCAGCTAAAAGTTTCAAAGACCAAGGATGATAGTGTTTTACATTAATCTCTAATGGAGGTTTCTCATTTGTCTTTTGCCCTCCATTATGGTTCCTCAAACTTAAATTTAAACTTGTTTCATGTTCCTGATGATATATTTTTATTGGTGTAGTTAATATTGGCCGGATGAAGATTGCTGGCCTGGATTTCGAATCAGAATATGAAAAGGAGCTACTTCCGCAGGATATGTGATTTAAATTGTATACATTTTTATATATTGCTGGCCTCAATTTCTGAGCCAGAGTGAAATTAGCTGTTTCCGAAGGATATATTGCAATGTGTATGTGTTTTTGACAAGTTAAGCATTTACTCATTTTCCCGCCCTCGCTTTTCCTTGATGATGGGATTTTGGTCTTCAAATCACATCAACACAGATTACTTTTTCCTTATTTACAGAAATTCCCAAATATAAATTGAGTTTAAAGAACAACAGAATGTTCTAGTGTTGCAACAGAGCAAACAAAGAATGAATTGATGTTCAAGGTTCTCCTACTTGACTACTTCTACAATGGCAATTAAAGCCTCAAAAAATGTTTAGCAGAATACAAGATGAGCAAAAACATCTATATTACTTCAAAGATATCATCCACCCATAAACAAAAAAACTGCTTGCAAAATCTAACACTAACTATGCAGAAGGACTAAGTATGGACAAGTTAAGACCCAAAAAGAAAGAAAAAAAAAAAAAAAAAAAAAAAACAGGTTGCAGGAGAAAGCTAATATAACAATAATTTCCTCCAAATTTCTTTAAGACTTGAACATGCCATTAGTGGAAGAGCTCTTATTCATCATGGCAGCATGTTTTTGACCAGCAAGATGATGCATAAAAACCATTTCACTGTTGCAAACTACATTGCATTTGGTGCACATTCTAACATCTTTTGCTGCAACACCTCCTTCCAACATTTTTCTCGTCTTGGTCGCCAAATCTTCATTTGCCGCTGCTTTCTTTCGAGCTTTCTGTCCATTTGACACAATTATTGAAGGAAGGGAAGAAGTAGTTGGAGCAAGAATATTGGCTGGGGTAGGAGCCTGAGCTGGAGTTGCTGCTACCAGTTTCCATAGATTCTTTTTGTGTTTCTTTCCTAATTTGTGTTGATCAAGAATGCTCTTGTTGTTACAATCAATCTTACAAATTTCACACCATGCAGATCCTATGATTTTTATTTTCTTTGGTCCCTTTTTTATAATACCACCCTTTTGTGGACCAACATTTTCATTTATTGACAAGCTTGAAGTCGCCACAAATTCATCTGTAACAGTTGCGGGTTCTGTTATACCCTGCAGAATATCAGGTGAGGATTAATTCATATACACAGTGCATAACATTGAAAAAGAAATGGAAGACTCTCATCAGATCTTCAAAATCTTGAAAGGCCTAGGAGATCTTCACAGGCTTCACTAACAAAAGATCTACACCATGGTACAATATAGAGTTGAGCTGGAGCAACCTTGACTCATAGCAGGAAAGCTAAAGAAGTAACAGGGTTGCATTGCAAATTTGCAATGAAGATAAGATGCTCAATTTGGATTTTATAATCCCTAATTTTATTTTATTTTATTTCTTCATGATACATCATCAATGGTTTAACTTCTGTATTCTACCCAACTCACATTATTAGAAGAGATACATCATCAGTCTAAAGAATTTTAAAATTATCCTTTTCCCCATTTTAGAGAAACTAAAAAACAGAAAATTGATATATCACCAGAATAATTGAGGTTCTTGAAAATGAAAATAAAACAACTTACAATCCCGATAGGAGGCAAAGCGGGGTATACATTTGGATCGTGGTAGTAATGATGGACAGGTGTGGAAGTAGATGCAATGGCCTGGTTCTGCAGATATGTAAAGGTTGGGTATGGCGGTAGAGTTCCACAGGCAGAAGAAATATGAGTAACCGTGGGAGGAGGTTCGACTCCAGGTGGATGAATTACTTCAATTTGGGAATTTGAATCCCATGATTGTACAGGAAAAGGATTAGGGTTTTCGAAAGGGGCATAATAAGCATCCATGTATGAACTAGGATAAGAAAGAGAGAGTGTCATCGGATTCAGTAGATTTACAGGCGGATTCTGCTGAAATAAACCCTGCTCGTCTGTGTTTTCCATGGAATTGGAAAGTGTTTCTTCCTCTTCTTGTCTTCTTCTTGATTTATTTTTATTTGTTTTTTCATTTTTGTTTTCTTGATTTGGACTATTGGGTTGGGTTGAATTTCTTGGCGCCAGTAATGGGAGTATAATCCAAGGAGATCTCTACTCCAATTTTCTAAAGCCCAAATCTATTGATTCAGTTGAGGCCCATTTGTTCAACTCTCTCTTTTCTTTTCCTTTTGCAAAATAATAATAAATAATAAATTTTACTTATTTTCAAAAGGCAGCCCTGATATTGCGGCGTGACATCCACAGAAGAAAGCCACTCAGATTCACAACTATTAAGGAAATGGGGAAAGAAATATGACAATTGAATCTCTCTTTACCAATGTAAGTTTGGAAGCTACATATATTTGTTGTTACAACTTACAATTTTGAGTTAGTGTTGTTGTTGTTGTTGTTATCAATTAGAGAGAGAGAGCAGCAATGGCTCAGTAGTCCCCCACCATAGACGTGTAGCTGTAGAAGAATCCTCTTGTTGATGATGATGATCTCTTCCAGTTCCAGTTCCAGTTCCAGTTATCACAGTGGTGGTTCTGCTTTCTGTAAATCCAGCATAATGAGCTCTCTTGTGACCTCCCAATGCCTGACCTGTTGGGAAAACCTTGAAGCATACTGCACATTCATGCTCCTTATTATTACTTTTCTGATTCTGACCATTGTAGTAGTAGTACCACTGCTCATTATTATTCTCACTCAACAATACTCCATTATTACTCTCATTCACCATTCCCGATCTCGACCCCCCGCTACTGCTCGTTACTATTTTATGCCTATTTCTATGACCACCTAATGCTTGATGAGAGGAAAAAATCATGTTACAGGTCCTGCATTTGTACCCTCTTTTCTTCCCTTTCCCACTCCCAACATCCTTCAACAGCATCTCCCTAACTACTACTACGGGATCAGAATCTACCAACATTTCTGATTCATCTTCATCTCTTCCTCTTCCTCTTCCTATTCCTAACCCCGCCAATTTCAGATCCTTTTCCGCCCCTGCTTCTACTTCTACTTCTACTTCTACTTGATTTGAATCAGAATCACTTGCCTTTGCCATTTTGGTTGCTTCTTCCAGATCCACTTCAATTTCTGCCTTTGCGTCTTCATCGTTATTCTCGTTTTCAAATTCCTTGATTTCAGATTCAGACACGACGAGAGAACTCGAGGAATCCTTTTTCTTCGACGTCGGCGGATTCTTCTCTTCATCAGCACAAGTTTCAGAAGACTGAGATTGAGAAAGAGGAAATGCCTCTGATTCAATGGCATCATTAGTATCGTCAATGGAATCCCCCAAATCCGTGGTACCCCTAGATAGCAACATCAAACACACGGCGGCATTCTCGACTTCATCATCAAAATCAAACGCCGCCGCCGATGATGATGATGATGCATTTGCGCTAGAAAGTGAGGGATTTGTCGGAGTCAATTTGTTGTACCTTATTATTGATCGCTTCTTCCTTGGATAATCAACATCGAAGTCTGATTTCGTGATTGTGGAGGAGAGCCTAGGTCTTTTAGAGTGAGTTTTCATGTGACCGTAAAGAGCTCTGGCTGATTCAAACACTTTGCTGCATTTCTTGCAAATATGTTCATTCTTCTTTCCCTTGAGTGTGTGAGCCCGCATATGACCGGACAGAGCTCTCGACGAAGGGAAACTTTTCGCACATTCTTTACAAACATATGCTAATTTCTTTGGAATTGGAATTGGAATTGGAACTGGAATTGGAATTGGAAATGGATCCCCTTCCCCCCCTGCCTTCACATCAGATATTTTCCAAGACTTCTTCGGATTCTCTCTCAGGTCGTAGCTATCCTGGTCTTGATCATCACTTCCATTTCCAACTCCAACACTGATCATCATCGCGAGTTGGTCCATCTTTTCTTGAATCAAACTGCTCTTGGGAGCTTCTTCTTGCTCTCCTGAAACTTTGGTGCAACCATCATTCTCTTCAACTTCAATCCCAAGAAGATCTTCCGCACAATTATTCATATCAGTTTCAGCTTTTGCTTTGTTGTTGTCTTTATCTTTAGCAGCAGAAATCAAGGCTAAATGACGCCTCATGTGACCACCTAATGACTTCCCACTGAAGCAACGCTTCTGACAATATTTGCAGACAAATTCCCGTCCTTGACCTTGAACAACTTTCTCCTCCATCGTCGTCTTCACTCAACTCAATTATTATTATCCAGGAAATTAAGGAACGACAATCCAATCCAAGAAACAAGAATTCCAATTCAGAAATTCGTAAGAAACCACAATCTTTTTCTTTTTTAGTATTCGCTGAATCCCCCTCGATCTCTCTCAATCGATGAAAGCCCAAGAATTTTAGCAAACAAAAACAGAGGTAAAAGAAAAGAATTGATACCGAATCAGAAAACCTAAGATTATTAAGTAACTAACCAGATGAGTGCGATGAGGCCGCTGCATCCAAACAAGATTTCTGAAAGAAAGGAGGAGATCTCGAGATTATTTATATAAAAGTAAAACGGAGATCTAGCTCAAATATTGTGGCTCCTTCCTTTATTTACCCAAATCAAGAATAGTGTATCCAAAATGGAAAGAATTTCATAGACGGATCACAAAAATAGGCACCAACTAACGACCCCTCTCTCACACAAACACAGTGAGAGCTCTCAGTCTCACTCGTGCCTATATGAAACTATTACTACATACTACATACTACATACTACATATATTATTTTTTTCTTTTAAGTAGGAGGAAGCCTTGCATGGAAGCAAAGATATGACACGCTGGATTATAATATTTTTATCATTATCAAGATTTTTTCCCCCCATTCCTCTCTAACCATAGATGATGGAAATAATACTTTTAAAGTTTAGCTCAAATTAAATTAAATTTAAAATCTTTATATAACATTATTTATTAACAAATAACTTTATACCTACCACTAAATTCAAACTATTTATGAATATAAACATATTATTTAGCTTAAATTTTTAGTTATAGATTATGTCTTTTTTTCTTTTTTTTTTAATTTCTGAAAATGAGTTTGGTGTCACTATTCTTTACTTTAGTGACTAAGATTGCATATTAAAGGTGGAAGTTGGTCACATTGTACATCCTTTTTTAACTTAGCTGAATTTGGCAATGAGTTATTTATCAAGTATTTCTAGTTGTACCCTTTATAAAGAAAGGCATTGGATAAATTGTAATATATTTGAAAATTACACTTCCGCCCCCTCGACTGCTCCAATTAAATTATGCATTATCTAAGAAAACTAGGACTTCTGAGTCTGGACGGTAAACCTAACCTATCCTTAGATCTAAAACGAATTACCAACCCACATTGTTATGTTATGCATAAATATATTAAACAAACAACCAACCGGCCAACTAACTGCTGCCATCATCTCTCGACAGCAGCAAAAGGTGATCCGTAATTTTCACATAAAGTTTGGTGTCTCTAGATTCAGTGGCTTAACCTTTTCTTTTTTTTCTTTTTTCTTTTTTTTTTTTTAATGTTTTTATGAAAGCTCTCTGGATCTGAAACATCCCACAACACAACAGAAGCAATTAGCAATTAGCAATTGTGCCTCATCATGCAATCAAGACTACTATGATCAGAAGAAGCAAACAAGCCAACATGAGCGAATATAAGAAGACTTCATCCCCCTCCAACGAAATGTATTCTTGCATGTAAAAAGGGAGGATGTACCCTTATATATATAATAATAATAATAATGAAATGTAATAGTTATCTTCTACTACTCATAAATCGTCTTTTATGGAACGAACAAAGAACAATATCTCAGGTCCCAGACAGTGTAACAACAAAAAGGTATTATCATGAGAATACAAAATATACCAGTGGAACATAAAACAGTTTTTAATTAAAAAAACAAGAGACCCATACCCCAAAACTCCTTCCACTACAAAAATAAAAAGATCAGGAACTGATTTATGAAATATTTTGATTAAAAGAAAAATAAAAAATTCCAGTTGACTGCTTCATCATATGTAACCTCTCTAGTACCCATGCGTGGCAATTCATCACAATAGCAACCAAGGAACTTTAAGCAACTGCAGGCATGTCCTTGAGCCAGGCATCCAGGGGCTTTCCAATTGAATACACAATGAAACCAATGTCCCTCAGCTTATCAGCATTGACAATGTTCCTGCCATCAAAAATAAATGCGGGTTTCTGCATGTTCGCATATATCCTCTGGTAATCTAAACTCTTGAACTCATCCCACTCTGTGAGAATGCACACAGCGTGAGCATCCTTTGTTGCCTCGTATGCATCCCAAACTACGCTGACTTGTTTCACGGTAGTGGGACTCATCGGTTGGAGGTGCAGCGGGTGATCCCAGTCAAACTTATTCAAGGTCAGATCTCTTTGGATTTGATCCTCTGTGACTTGAGGATCATATATGCTCACCATGGCCTTGTCTCCCAGAAGCCCCTTGCACACATCAATTGCTGGTGTCTCTCTTGTATCACCTGTATCCTTCTTAAAAGCAAATCCTAGAACAGCAATTTTCTTGTTCGCAACAGTGTTGAACATGGACGCAACTACACGGTTAACAAAACGGTTCTTCTGATAATCGTTGATCTTGATCACTTGTTTCCAGTATTCTGCCACTTCCGTAAGGCCATTGCACTCACAAATGTAAACCAAGTTCAAAATGTCCTTCTGGAAGCAAGACCCACCAAACCCAACGCTAGCATTCAAGAACTTGGGACCAATTCTTGAATCTTTACCAACGGCGTATGAAACCTGAGTTACATCAGCCCCAGTGGCCTCACAGAGTGCAGACATGGCATTGACAGACGAGATTCTCTGTGCCAGGAATGCATTTGCTGCGAGTTTTGAGAGCTCAGCTGACCACAAATTAGTGGTAATGATGTTCGCTTCTGGAACCCAGTAAGCATAAACATCTTTTAGTGCTTGGATAGCCTTCTGGCCTCCTGGGGTCTCCCGACCTCCAATGAGAACCCTGTCAGGTTTGAAAAGATCCTCAATTGCAGTCCCCTCTGCAAGAAACTCAGGGTTCGAAAGGATTTGGAAGTTAATTCCCTTGCTGTTGTGAGTCAAAATCTTTTCAATTGCCTCGGCTGTTTTGACAGGAACAGTTGATTTCTCAACCACAATTTTGTCAGATTTGGATACATCAGCAATCATGCGGGCTGCACTCTCCCAGTATGTGAGATCTGCAGCTTTGCCAGCTCCAAGACCCCTAGTCTTGGTGGGGGTGTTGACAGAAACAAATACTATATCTGCCTCACATACATGTTTCTCCACTTCTGTGCTGAAGAAGAGATTCCTTCCTCGGCACTGCTTCACCACTTCATCAAGGCCAGGCTCATATATGGGTAGCTGGTCGCTATTCCAGGCATTGATACGAGGCACAGAAATATCGACAACAGCAACTTCAATATCAGGGCACTTAAGTGCTATAACTGCCATAGTTGGGCCACCGAC
Source organism: Asclepias syriaca (assembly GCA_027405835.1). Lineage (NCBI taxonomy): Eukaryota > Viridiplantae > Streptophyta > Magnoliopsida > Gentianales > Apocynaceae > Asclepias > Asclepias syriaca. The sequence goes on from JAPHNG010000357.1 coordinate 21,486, forward strand.
ATATCCGGCTCCAATACAGCAAATCTTTACCATGGTATCTCCTCTCCTCTGTTTCAATCTGAGAGTGAAAAAATTTTCATAAGTTTCACTCAAAAACATAAAGGTACATCCATGAAAAATTAGTACACACTGCTGTTATGCAGGAGATTCAGTATAAACATAGATTGTTGTCATTCATCATGTCACTTGACTTAAATTTAAAGCCAGAGATTCATTTTATGTGAGTCACGTAGGCAGATATCCTTTTTTCTTTATGCAAGCAAGACAGATCGATAACGGGAAAAGGCAAAAATCATTATAAAGGGAGTTTAATCTTTTGCAAAATCAATAGAACCACACAAATTATGAACATTTTGTCTGCATTTAAATTGGAAGATCTAACGTACAAATAAAAAGGGAGCCTAATCATGCACAACATACATTGAAAGAGAGAATACAAAGGCGGGGAGGAAATCAGATCAGATGAGGCAAAGCAGAACCCATGAGCATTTCTGATAGCAAATACGATTCATGATTTTGCAGTGTGAAGATAAATTGAAGCAGACAAGGGTTTAGATCAAATGAGCTGGAAGACTAATTCCAACAGAAGACACGAGAAAGTCTTTTGTGATGAAAATCTAAACAAGAGACGCAATTGCTTAACGGCAACCGTGGCATTTAATGATAGAGCTCGAAACAGATCGGCCATGACAGTTCCAGATTTAATTCGCAGAATTACTAGGTAGATAAGAAGAAACCATAATCGCAGCAAAACCAAAATCTGGTAGATATATGTTTCAGATCACACCCTGAATCTTGTTAAATTCAAGTAGATCTAAAGAATTTAGACAAATTTACAGCAAATTCAATAAGCCGAATCACATACACAGAGGAAACAACCACATCGAAAGATGAAAAAAACACAATAATCGATTAAAATCATGCAGAAAGACCAAAAAATCAAACACGGGGCTAAATCATAACACTCAGAACGTAGACGCATTTTCCCCTTGATCCTTGATCGGATCAAATTGACCTAAAACGGAATCAGGTCGGGTTCTATTCATGTGTCGGTGCTTATGCAAAATGCATAGAGAGATGATGAATGCTAAAAGAAAGAGAACCTTGAAAGAAAAAAAAATTACCTCGTTGGGAATTGGTCGGACAAGGCTGCAAGGACTAAGAAGAAAAAAGGGTGAAGAGGGAGAGATCTGTTCACTCCCGAGTGTTGTGTTGTGTTGAGTCGCTGATATGAATGAAAGCTGCGAGAGCGGGTAGCTGGTTATATAGTCGTTGTGGATCCAAGATCTACCCTTTTCCGTTTTCTCTCTAAAACGCGGTCCCAGACTTCCAATGAAAACATTATTTATACTCTTCAGTTAACTTTATAAAATTACTAACGCTGTATTTGGAATAAAATATATATAATATATTAACCTTTTACTAGTTACTATCGTAATAATAATTCTATTAATGAAATATGTAAAAAGCAAATTGGATTGAAAACCTTAAAAATAGTATAAAAAAAATTTAAATGTTTGTAAGATAGTAATTTGTTAAATAAGGAAAGAAAAGTTGGGAGGTTGCGACGTGGACAACTCAGCTAGTCTAGTACACACGTCTGGCGATCAAGGAAGCAGGGAATAAAAGCATAATAAAAGATAAAACTAGTATTTTTTTTTCTATTTTTCATTTATAGTACTAAAAATAATACTTACTATATATATTAGAATTTTATTTTTTAGCAGTTTTTATTTTAATACAAAATAAAATATTATTGGGTAATGAGTAAATTAAAAATAGGAGTAGTAGGTTAAAAATGAAGTAGAAATAAACAAGAATGAAAAGAAAAAAAAATAAAAATGAAATGTCGGAAGTGACGTTGTGGTGGGAAGGTTGGTAGACGGGGCAGAAGGAATTTTCTAAATCCGGGATTGTAAAAGAATAGTATTTTTCTTAAAATAAATACGCGTTGTTTTTAGGAGAAAATGCTACACCTTCACTGTCAAACACGCCTTTCCAGCCACTCACCCAGCATAGCCAAATTCCATAGCTGCTTTGACGGTGAATTTTTTTTAATTTTATTTTATATCATTGAGAATAAGTAAATTGTAGTATATTTTCCAAAATCAAATAATTTAATATACCATTTTTGCATGTGAAATTCGTGGTGGAAGAGGTTAAATGATTTTATGCTTAAGAAAAAGTTTGGGCACAAATTAAGAAAGAAATTGTAAATTTAATTTTTGATTGTTGCAGGTGATTTTAAAGCTAATTTATTTGAAAAGTTATATTAAGACAACAACCAAACGCATTCTAGAGAAAACACCTCCTTAAAGTTTTATTATTTAATTTATTTGAAAACACCCCTTAACCTAATTTTAATTTAGTGATAGTAAAACAAGTCTTGCTTCTTCACATGGTGCACGTATTTTTATGTGATAATTAAATTAAAATTAGTTAAATATTTTCCCTTAAAATGATATGAAAAATATGGAATTCCAAAGAAGAAAAAAGTAATGAGCTAGATTATAGGGGGAAAAGGAATTTTTTTTTGTACCTTCCATTTGAAGACAAAGTTTGGTTTGATGTACAATGATCGAATTGCAAAACTAAGTACAACAAGATTTACTTCATTCATTTTTTAAAGTTTTTTAAAAGAAAAATGATATATAATGTAATAAATAAATAGATGACTTAAATTTCAAGAATCAGAAATTGCTTGTGGGCTCAATAAAGCATAGCGTCGAGTGAACCGTAAGAAAAGACCAAATCATTACCGTCCATCTAATTGATTTGAATGCAATAATAATAATAATATTATTATTATTATTATTAAACTACTCTTTTTTACTTTTACCACTGTTTTTATTTTATTTTATTTTATTTTTTTGAATGTGTAAAATTTTATCAAGTAATGATAATAATAATAATAATATAAACATAAGTTTAAATGTTTATTCGGGAGTGGGCCGTCAGAAAATTATTTGGGCCAATAATTGAAAATATTTATGGATTAGAGTCCAACTATTAAAGAAGAGAAGTCCACATTAAAAGCCTGATCCGAATTGGCACCGCGAATGATCTGACTTGTCTCAACGGTAATTAATATCATCTCTGCCTTCGCTTTCGGAATTTAGATAATATCTGACGGTCTATATTCGCCTTATAATGTTTAAACAAGTAATCTCACGCTCCAAAACTAAGCCCACAAGAAAACTAGCCGTTACAAGAGCGGCTGAAGTTCAACGTTCTTCTATTTCTCTTTTCACTTCTGAATCTCCCAATTCTCAAGGAATGCGAGGAACACTCACACGATAGAATCAGCACCCTTGTAAAAGCCCCCCATTATTCCTCTCGTTTATCATCTATTTTCCCGCACGGGAGATCTTTCCAGAAACTCTTCTGTTTAGCCCACTCCCGGCGACTTTTCCTATGGAGTTGATTCCCAAAACGGCCGGAGGAGCCACTACCCCTTCAAAAGACTCAAAATCGAACAGATCAAAGATCAATGAAAGTTCAAAGCACTCGGAGAA
>JAPHNG010000358.1:0-50000 GCA_027405835.1 Asclepias syriaca
GCGTGAACCCATAATCCCCCAGATTTAAGCTTGATAACAGTCATACGGATGTTTGTTGAGACGCTGCTAAAACCCAATGCTTGCTCTTGTTCAAATAGCCAAATGCAATCTTTCACAGCCTGAGGTTTGAAGTGAGATTTATACTCAACTCTATGCATATCTTTTCAATCCCAATTCCCAAAGCAATAGGTTCAAAGTAGATAAAAGTCCTACAGTCATGCAAGTACATGCAGCATCACACGGTACACAACAATTGTAAGAGAACATAAAATTACGCTTAAGTCAATGCATGCCAAGCAACAGAGGTTAACAAAAAAAATGATACAGGTACTACATTCGGGTATATCAAGAATCCCCAGAAGGTGATTGGGAAAAGGCATATTTTGTGTAATTAGGATTTTGAAAACCCCGTCTTCTTTTGGTGAGATAGCTGACTTTGCACAGCTGTAGCTACTTCACTTCTTTATGAAATTCAACGAGATATCCGAAAGCACCATAATTAGTCTGTGAACAACTTTTTTCAACTTGGATCAAGCAAACCAGCATCTAAAGTGCAGTAAAAAATAGTTTGTCCTTGGCAATCAACGGATCCAAATTAATCAAAATGTTGAAATTACAAAACGTATCCTTCCGTTCCGCTCCCTAATTCCTGTGTCTACTTACATATTGAACAGTACAAGTTACTAATAAAGTAAGATACAAGCTTGCAAAAGCAGTACATGAAGTAACTTACCTCTGTTCTTATAGTCCGCCTATTAAGAAAAGGGCCAAGAGGGAAAGGAAATCCAGTGAAATTCAGGTAAAACCTCCCAGAGCGAGCACCGCTGTCGCTACTGGTGACGGCACTTGCAGTTGTAATTGCCGAGCTGACGCTCTTGATTCTTCTCGGTTTTAACTGTAGACATAATCCCTTTAGAGGTAATCCACGGAGGAAACTAGAATTGGGTTCTTGGTTGTAAAATACAGGGTAATTTGATGAGGGTAATGCTACGCCTGCCATTGCTACCATTTCTCTGACTTGGAAGTTCACCCTAAGACGCTGGGGTCTAAAGGAACTGTTAAGTTGTTGTGACACATGCAATATTGGTGGCTCAAAGTAGCTGTGAGATTCAGGGCGAGCCACTGGGTATATAAACAAAAGCAGCGAATTCGAGGTTAAGTTTGTGACACGTGGGCGTACAAGTAGATGTGTGATGGTACTTATTTTATTACGAGAACGAAAGGATGTCAGGTTTCGAATTTGAGAATTTCCGTGGACAAACAATTTTGAATCAGCGTCAGGAAACCTAGAGAAGTTTCGTTCAGTAATTGCATTCAATTTACTGTTGCAACAATGATCATCCCCCATCAAGTTATATCTTCTGCAATCACGATTCACAATAGAAATTCCTGTACTATGATATCAGGATAATCTGACTTCTTGACGCACTTCAAACAAGAATCGGGAATATATTTCAGGACAACAAACACACAAAACCTCCTTGGAAGATCATTCAATAATTTAACAAAAGAGAAAAGGATCAGTTGTGTTTTTCAACTGGTAATTCTAATACAAGAAACACAGGCCACCAAAGACGGGGTACAACGATCACTCATGAGAATTATGTTTCTTTCTCTGCCAATGGCACAAATAATTTACATAATTCAAACAACACATCCAGAAATATTACAGTACAGTCTAATAATTCTTACATATAGCTAGACAAAAGTTGTTATGTGCCCTGAATTCTAGTTGAATCATTCATTTATGATATTAAACAAGATTTTGACTACACAAGAATCCCCATGCTTCAAATGAAGTTTAACCCATGTCGGATGACATAAAGACTATGAGAGCATTATCAAGTAATGATTTCCCTGATGAGCCAATCCAGACTTGGGTACGCAAAATACAGAATAAGAAAGGATGGGAGGGCAAACAGAAGAGAGATGAGTATGTACAAGGCTAAGATGGCAGCACTCGCAGGAATTGCATACAAAATTATCATAAGAAAGATGATCACCAGTGGGAACTTAGCCGTCAAGTGAACAAAGAAAACCAGGGACCTCTGTGCTGAAGCATGAAGCCTCTCAACAGCTAGGTAACTATTCAGGCGAGTATTACTTTGGCTTGATCCAGAAGCCTCCAAGTGATGAGTGCAGTGGCCTCTCTGTAGGTTGGAGTTGCTTGTACTCCCTCCTAATAGCTTACCAGCTGATGACCACACAGGTTGATGATCCCCACAATATGTGGAATGGCTGTTTACTCGGTCACCATTCATGCTCTCAAGCATCCAAAGAAGAAAGAAGTTTTTACGAGGAAACTTGAGGTTGCCTTTATAAACTAGTCTAAGGGATAAGAGATTGCACCAGGGGCATGATATGAAGAGAGGAAGCTGTATAGGCAGAGTTGGAAATTTGACAACAGCCCATTGTAATCCTAGGATGCAATGTTTACAGAGAGTATGGCCACACCACAAGACGTAAGGTATGTTTTCTACGAGATTGAAGGATTCCCAACATATTGGGCACTCTAGTCCCTCCTCTCTGCTTGTAACAGAAGAAACTTCATCATCTGAGGAATCTATTGCATCCTGGTCTGGCTTCGGATGATTAACTTTTGATCTGATGCTTCCAGCTACACAATTCGATGCAAAGTTCCACATTATATGCCAAACACAGTCTTGAGAAAACTCTACTATTTCAAATGGAGAGAGCCATGAGCCTAAACCTGAAGGGAGAGAGTAACACCCATAAACAGAGATAATAAAAAAAGGGTATAAATTAATTTTTAAGAAAAGGTCAAAGTAAATTTTTGCTCCATGAATCAGACCCTCTATATTCTTCACTTGACACCAAAACAACCCCAAGCTCCCACCCCTCCAATAATTAAGACCACGCAAATAAATGATAGTCTTTGCAAGAAGTGCACTTTAACCCCTTTCTTATTAAGCAATACACAAAATGGACAGGCATCCAAGATTTCAAATACACATAATAAGGTAAGAAATGTGAACATTGCAAGAAGTATTATATCACTTCATCATGAAATAAGGACTCAAAACATAGGAGCATTAGAAGCAACATGTTACCAAAATTTAAATAAGTTAGGCAGCTGATTTAGCTTCCAGATAGAGTAAAAGTGCAAATTATGGTCACATAAACAATCAAATTTTCTCAAAAGAAATATTGGAGAAACAAAGGATATTATGTCAGTAAGTATCTGGTCCCAACTTCATACCTGCAGCACACAAACATGTACACCAGCAATGAACCCAGATACTTCCTAAACTCAAAACAAACAAGACAATCTCACTTTTCCTCTGATAAACGACTATTAACAACCTTGGAGCTGAATACAAGTAGGACAATTAATCTAGATAAATTTGAAGCTAAATACATCTAAAAGTACAAAATCAAGGTAAAACATAAACTGAACAGCACAATATCAAATCAATGGCGGATTAGAAATGCAAAAAATGAACCAAAATACATATATTTAGAAGATAGAAGAAAAACCCAACAGATCTATATCAGCAATTATAATAAGAAAATAAATGAAATTGAAGTAAGGATCTCGTACCGAGAGGCAAGGAGGAGCTAGACCTCCGGTGAATCTTCCTCTATGACGAAGTCTCCGATAGCAGGAGAAGCGGTTGGACTCTCGGCACTGTCCAAAAACCCCTCTCTCTCTCTCTCTCTCTCTTCACTGTCTACTACCCCTTGTGTAAGTGTACCGTACCGTAGCGTGCCAAAGTTACGATTCCCAGGGGTATGATTGGAATTTCACCTCGTTTGGGCCTAGCTACTCTGAGCTCAACTTTTCTTCTTCTTCTATTATATTTTATTCTCGTAGCCAGAGATCCAAAAGAGATAAAACCGATAATGGTGTGCCAATATATAGAAACGTTATTCAATTTCATCCTTAAATTATGTAAAATTATTTAATTTACTATAATATTGATTGTAATAATTTTACCAAAAATATATATATTTGTAAGATAACAACAAAATTTAGAGAGAATTGAAACTGATACAAAAAAAAAAAAGGTTTATAAGAAGACGATGCATTTTCCCTTCTAATTAACCCAATGAAATCAATCATTAGATATATGTCAACGGTATCATTTCAATTTTTGATTAATTACATTTTTAATCTCTCGTCTCTTTTCTTAATTAAGCTCCACATTTAATTACTAAAAATGAAAATAATAGTATTTAACTCTTTTTTTTTTCTTTAAATGGAATTAATTTGATTATTCCTAACCAAAGTTTCCACTTTTAGCTATGTGAATTCATAAAATATTTTTCTATGATACATATATCTTCTGAAATTATTATATAATTATTTATATAAAAAAATACTTTAATATTTATCTATTATTAATATTTTTTTCCTAAATTTATTAATATTGAACATTATTTACATCTGATCAATACACTTATTACCTTCAAAGATTTATTAATTTGTTATTTTCGTGTAATTTTTTTAATATATAAAATAAAAAATTTAATAAAATAAAATTGAAGAAAAAAATATTTTAAGTTTAATAAGTCTATGTTTGGCGTGGCAACAAATATTATAGGATGAGGATGAGGAATTTAGAGAGTAAAAATAGATTTAAAAGTTAATTATTTAGGATGAATTTGAAGAGAGGAAAAAAACACATAAATAATGATAGGGAAGAGTGTGTAATTGGGATAAAAATTGTGTACGAAATTGGTGATTGATATGTACGGTAACGGTGGGAAAATGAGGTAACGGGGGATTGATAAAGACACGGTTTCTGATTTATGTTTTTAGGTGAGAATTGAGAAGACGTGGAAGGAGTCTTTATTAGGCGTTACGTTTTTTCTTCTCCAACCCTACAGCGAAATCCAAAAAACCCCTGGACCCATTCCATGCTTCCTTCTTCATGCGTAATTGACTGACCTTCCAAGAAATAAACAACAAAAAATGGATAGATTATAACCAGACAACGTTACGTACATGCATGCATCCATGTCATCAATTTCCCTATAACAGTCAATCAATATATAATCACACTAGAGAAATTTAAGGTAAAAATTATTACAATATTTAATAAAGTTATGCAATTTATAAAAGTTTTTACCCTTTTTTCTTTTCTTTTCTTTAAAAAAAAAAAAAACAAAATAAAGTGGAGATTTGATTTGATCTCAAAGATCTTCCGGGGGGTCATATCATAAATTCGTGGATCTTTGTCTCTGTAGGTGTGGTATATCATACTTAATTAATTCTCAGCCACTCGATGGTTACTCATTTGGATTTCCCTTATTTTTGATGAATTGTATCTCTCTACAAAACAAGAATTCAAACTAAAATTCCATTCCTTCCTTTTTCTTTTTTTTTTTTCTATTCTAAAATTAATATTATGATTTAAATACTATACATTTTAATTGAGTGTTACAAAACTAGAATTAGTTAAGTTTGGTGGTGAAGGAAACTTCCTTGAATGAATGGTGTTAATATTATGAAATTATATTATAATCTCTTACAAGGAGGATGGGAATTAATTAATTAATTAATTAATTAAACAAGGGTACTGAAATTCTTCTTGCGGGGGCCTTGGTGTACGATAACGAACGTACTGTACACATGCATGCACACAGAATCAACAAATTAATCACTGAATTCTCAATCACTTACACGTAAGGAAGCTTCCGCCACGCTTCACTATTATTGTTCTTGTCTCCTCTTTTGAACTCGCGTATACGTGCACAAAATTCATCTTCTCTATTTCTCTCAATATATATATATATATATATATATATATATATATATATTATTTATGAAAGTAAAACGTGATATATATTTCATGGCGATGATCATCAGTTGCAACAAAAGAAAGAAGTAAAAAATATAAGAAAAAAAGAAAAGAAGGATGGTGTATATATGTATATATATATACACCATGCAGAAGAAGAAAGAGATTCCAGAAGCTCAAGTGTAATAATATTAATTAATTAGGGTTCATGAAACGATGTGCAAAATTCTGAATTCGAAGATGGCTGTAATTAACTCAAACCGCTTCTTCAGGTACCAATTAACTCTCTTTACTTATTTATTTTTTCTGCCCCGACATTAATTTCCAACTTTATATATAATGCATGCAAAATCAAGTATCAAATCCTGCATGTACGTTGGTTATTTAATTTTTACACAATTAACAGGGTTTCTGGATTTCTCCAATTTAATTATTCTATTAGTTATGAAATTAATATTTGAGAAACTGGTGCTAATTTTCAAGTTTACAAACACGCATTATAGTAATGCGATCCGTACACATGATCATCATCTCTATTTTGTCTTCCCATTTAACAGAAACCCACCTTACAGAAATTCGGATCATACTTCTTTACCTGATGTTTATCCCCATTTAGATAATATTTTTTAATTATAAACATTTTTTCTTATCCTATCTTACTCTCTCTCTCTCTCTCTCTCTCTATATATATATATATATATATATATATATATATAATTCCTTCGATCCCCACCAAAAAAAAAAAAAAAAAAAAAGAAAAAAGAACACAATAATGATTTGGTTTTCTTATGTAGCAGATCCCTGATCAGATTTCTCGAGTGACCTCTCAGTTTCTCGCTCCTTCTCTAATGTTCTTCCAAATTTTAGGATCAGAGTGGTCAGTGGTCCCATAATTAATTTTCTTTTTTTAATTAAATATTAGTAGTTTAAAATTTTTTTGAACAAATATTAAATAAAAATGTAATATATATTTTTAAAGAAGATACGAGACAAGGATTATTAGGAGCAGGCCTTTGCCCGAAAATGGGACCACGGAGCTAGACATGAGTGGACCCCACCGCTGTGACACAGCTGAACTGGTTGTTCGTCGTTTAGGGAGGACCATCCTCCCCTTCCCTCCCATCATCATGTGCCACATGCGCCGGGTCCTTCAGAAACAGAGAGAGAGAGCGAAAAACGATATATCACACCAAAATAACCTTCTCTGCGCCACAACCTTCGCCCCCTCTCCTATTCACTCACTGATTAGCTTCACATGGACATGATGACCGAATAATATTCCTTTCCCTTCAAATTCCTTATAATTTCATCTCCTTCTCATCATAACGCCTTAATTTCTCCTCCCATGGTTCCCTTCCAGTTTCCACTGAGATGCCTTCTACTTCTACTCCAGACCTCCTTCCCTTCTCCCGCTCAAGGTCACCGATTTCCTATATACTAGTTCATCTACTTTATATTTGAAGTTTTTTCTGTTTTTGCCTCATTGTGTGTATGCTGATATCTGTGTTTTTATGTATATTATATATACAATAGATGGTTTGGAATATTATTCAGGCGACGACCGGCTCAACTTCAACCGGACAACAGTGATGAAAACGAGGAGGACAACAACATCTCCAACTCACTGGAATGCTACGCCTGTACTCAGGTGGGAATCCCTGTTTTCCACTCAACCAGCTGTGACAGGGCCAACCAGCCGGAGTGGGAAGCTTCTGCAGGTTCTTCATTGATACCAATCAAAAATCGGCCGGTTAGAAAACCAATTAGTAGGAACCGTTCCTCCGCCGCTTCCGCTTCTTCCTACAGGCAGTCGACTAAGGGAGTATTTGGCCGTGTGTTGGATCCTCGGAGCAAGCGAGTGCAGAGGTGGAACAGAGCTTTCTTATTGGCACGAGGAATGGCACTGGCTATTGATCCTTTATTCTTTTACGCTCTGTCCGTCGGTCGCGGGGGCTCGCCCTGCTTGTACATGGACGGTGGCTTGGCTATAATCGTCACCGTTCTCCGTACTTGTCTCGACGCCGTTCACCTTTTCCATTTATGGTTGCAGTTCCGTTTAGCGTTCGTTTCCAGAGAATCGCTGGTCGTAGGTTGCGGTAAACTCGTGTGGGATGCTCGGGCCATTGCTTCTCACTATCTCCGATCTTTCAGAGGTTTCTGGTTCGACGCTTTCGTGATTCTTCCCGTTCCTCAGGTTCCTCAAATTCCTATAAAATTACTCGTACCCTTATTTCAAATTGAAAATTTATTTATTTATTCATATATATTTTAAAAGATTCTTCATAACTGAGAACTATTTGGGAATTAATAATGATTTCTTTTGGGATAAAACAGAACCAATGGTAACCTTTTCTCCTAACACCATTTGGTCATGACACTTTCACTACTCTCTCTCTCTCTCTCTCTCTCTCATCACCCCTTTCTAAAAATAGATAATTTCAAATTTCCCTTTCCTTTTTAATTAATTAAAAAATCATTTAAATTAACACATTCTTTTACTATTTGTTTTTGTTTAATAGTAATAAATATACTTCTAGCGGGAGCTACTAATTTAAAATTGAATAAAAAAAAAAAAAATATATATATATATATATATATATATATATATATATATATATATACTAAAGATATTCCTTAGGAAGTTGTTGTTGGCTTTTGGAGTTCCAAACAATTATAATAATGTAAGGAATGAAATGAATGATTAATAATAATAATAATGAGAGAAAGAATAATCTTTCATGGATCATTATTTATATAAAGCGACAGAAGTACTACTCTGAATGATAAACAGATTTTCTTGGTAGGATTGTTAGGCACCAGAGATTGATTTTTTTTTGTTGGAGAAAAAGACCGACCGTACATAAACAGACAGACAGACAGCTGTTCCGTATACGTACACTTAACTTAGAAAAATCCATATATATTGAAGTTGACACGTCAAAATCGGCAGTATGGCTAGAAAATCTCGTCCCATATCCAAAAATACATTAAAAAAAAAAAAAATATATATATATATATATATATATACACGACTATTTCTTGAATAATAATTGTTTAATTTTTTGGTTGTTTTTCTTTCCCCTTAAAATCTATCTATAGGCAGTCTTTTGGTTAGTTGTACCGCGGTTGATCAGAGATGAGCAGATAAAGCTGATAATGACGATTCTATTATTGATGTTCTTGTTCCAATTTCTTCCAAAAGTATATCATAGTATAAGTTTGATGAGGAGAATGCAGAAGGTCACTGGTTATATTTTTGGTACCATTTGGTGGGGTTTTGCCCTTAATTTGATCGCATACTTCATTGCTTCTCATGTAAGTACTAGTTCCTCTGTTCCACCATCATTTTCTTATTACAAAGGAGGGATTTTTTCTGAGTTCCGGGTTTGGATGATTTTTGTACAGGTTGCTGGTGGATGCTGGTACATTCTTGCAATACAGCGAGTTGCTTCTTGCCTCAGACAGCAGTGTGATAATAGGAGAAACTGTAATCTTTCTTTGTCTTGCTCAGATCAAATCTGCTATCAGTTTATGTTACCAGCAGACACAGTTGGGAACCCCTGTGGTGGTGGTGGTAACTCAACTACTGCCATTAGGAAGCCACTTTGCTTAGATGTTAATGGAACATTTCGGTATGGGATATATAAATGGGCTCTTCCTGTCGTATCTAGCCAATCTGCCGCTGTAAAGATTCTTTATCCCATTTTTTGGGGATTAATGAGTCTCAGGTACTTTCCTTTTCCCTTTCTTTTCCTGATATGAACTACGAATTGTAGTGAAATTTTTTATAATAATAATGTTTCTAGCACCTTTGGGAATGACTTGGAGCCAACAAGTCACTGGCTGGAAGTGATCTTCAGTATATGCATTGTGCTGAGCGGATTGATGCTATTCACCCTCTTGATCGGTAACATTCAGGTAAAACTTTAAAACTAGGACGTGCTTTGATGTCTTTTTTTTCCTTTGAGATGATGATTTGAATTAAAAAAAAAAAAAAAAAACAAAGGTATTCTTGCACGCGGTAATGGCGAGGAAGAGAAAAATGCAACTAAGGTGTCGAGATATGGAATGGTGGATGAGGCGGAGACAACTGCCTTCTCAACTGAGACAGAGAGTTCGCCACTATGAACGCCAGAGCTGGAGAACAATGGGCGGAGAAGATGAAATGGAATTGATTAAAGACCTTCCCGAAGGACTTAGAAGAGACATTAAGCGATATCTTTGCCTCGACTTAATTAAAAAGGTAATTTAACTTATTCTCCATGTTCAATTGTCAAATGTCAATGGCAGAGATTCTGAGGTAAAACATTTTTTTTTTTCCAGGTACCTCTGTTTCACAGTCTGGATGATCTCATCCTCGATAATATCTGCGATCGAGTTAAGCCCCTTGTTTTCTCCAAAGATGAGAAGGTAAGTATAATTGTGTATATATATATATATGCTAAAACTGAATAAGATATTTTGGTGGATTTTTAACATTTTTGTTCTTTTTGTGAAAAAGATCATAAGAGAAGGAGATCCTGTGCAAAGAATAGTGTTCATAGTTCGGGGAAGAGTGAAAAGTTACCAAAACCTTAGTAAAGGTGTGGTAGCGACAAGCATACTTGAACCAGGAGGATTTCTGGGCGATGAACTACTTTCATGGTGTCTTAGACGACCATTTATAGAGAGACTTCCAGCTTCTTCAGCAACATTTACGTGTGTAGAATCAACTGAAGCATTTGGTCTGGATGGCAACCACCTAAGGTATATTACAGATCACTTCCGCTATAAATTTAATAACGAAAGACTTAAACGAACAGCCAGATATTATTCATCCAATTGGAGAACTTGGGCTGCCGTCAATGTTCAATTAGCTTGGCGCCGTTACCGACAAAGGACGGCCACACACCAACAACGCCTCCGTCATCTCATCCTTACCAACGGAGATGATGAGAGTCGCCTCCGGCAGTATGCCGCCATGTTCATGTCAATCAGGCCTCACGACCATCTTGAATAAAATTCCATCCACTTAAATTCTTTTGATCCCCCGTCCTCAAAATTTGCAGTTAATTCTTGTAATGTGAACAAAATAAATAAAAAAGTGATGTAAGCCCAGGTACAAATAAAATTCTGAGATTCTTCGAGCCTACCCAGATTTTTATATTATCTCTGGGTTGATGTAACCCAAATTGAAGTTCAGAAAGCTGTTTAAAATTTGGTTGAATTTAATCTTCTCCAATTTGTTGTTTTTTTTCTTTTTTTAATGTAATATATATTATATAAAAAAATAAAAAATTAAAATTTATTTAAGAAATCGATATAAAATAAGATTTAATAATAATAAATAGTTAAATGGTAAATTTCCGATAAAAGATAAAGTTAAAGGGCTAATCTTCAAACTATTTAGAAGGAGACGCCAGGAAACTATGAACACCTAAGTAACGAAAATGAAAATGAAGTCTTCAAACTCCACGTAATCCAGCATCAGTGTGGGGCCCACGAAATTACTTCCACTTTCCCACTCCAAGTCCACCGTCGTTCTTCCAGAATCATAATCCCTTGCTTCTTCACACTTTTGTCTTTTGTCTTTGAAATTTGAAATTTCGCTTGAATTTGAACTACATTTTAGAATATTTTCTCTTTCAAAACTATGTAAAGGTTGCATTTTATTAGGAACTAAAATTGTCCATTATTAATGATGGGCTTTCAACATACAAGTTAATTATGGGTAATCATCGGGTAGAGATATTCCGAGGAGTCAAATTTCGGTCCGATCAAAATGGAGTTGAGAATGATAACTCCAATAATCCTTCTTATGAGTGTTATGCATGCACTCAGGTGGGCGTCCCGGTTTTCCACTCGAGTAGTTGGGACTTGGATCAGCAACCCGAATGGGAGGCCACCGCCGGTTCATCTCTAGTCCCCATCAATAATCTGACTAAACGTAGAAACAGGAAACGTCAATCGGGACCTCCCAATCACCGACAATCTTCGGGCTGTCTCGGTCAAGTTTTAGACCCTCGAAGCGCCAGGTTGCAGAGGTGGAACCGGGCGATTTTGCTGGCCCGTTGTGTGGCATTAGCGGTTGATCCTCTGTTTTTCTTCGCCGTTTCTTTCAGATGGAATGTTCATGATGATAAGAAGCAGCAGGCCTGTATCTACGTGGATGGTGGGGTCGCGGCAATCATGGCCGCTGTTCGCACTGGCGTTGACCTTTTTCACGCTTGGCATTTGTGGCTTCAATTTCGGGTGGCTTACGTGTCCAAGGAATCACGGGTTGTTGGTCCTGTAAAGCTCGTCTGGGATGCACGCGCCGTCGCCTCTCATTACATCAGGTCATTCGCAGGATTCTGGTTGGATTTTTTCGTCATCTTGCCTATCCCACAAGTATAATCCCCTTCTTTCCTTTTTTGAATTATTTTCATGATAAAACATTTCATTCCACAAATGAGTTACATTACATTTGAAAACTCTGCTTTCTTTAATTATACATATATCTGTTGGCAGATAGTCTACGTCTTTGTGGTACAGAAATTGCTCAAGGAAAACAAAGTATGGTTAACAATGGCAATATTACAATTCATCTTCTTGCTACAGTTTATACCAAAGGTTTATCACAGCTTTTGTGTAATGCAAAGAATGAGAAAGGTTACAGGTTACATCTTTGGCAGCATTTGGTGGGGTTTTGGTCTTAATCTCATTGTTTACTTCCTTGCTTCTCATGTAGGGTTCTTGTTTCCGTTTCTTTTGGTGTTATTTGATATGCTTAATTCAAATCTTGTTTTCTCTGACCATATTCTAATTTCTAAATTTTTTTTGCAGGTATCAGGTGGATACTGGTATATCCTTGCTACGCAACGCATAGCATCTTGCCTTTCTCAGCACTGTGAAAAAAGACATGGAAATTGCAGTCAACCATTGTCTTGTGTTGCTCAAGCTTCTAAAATATACTGTGCCAGTAGTAGTAACTTACTGACAACTCAAAAACCATTCTGCTTGGATGAAGATGGAAACTTTCCCTATGGACTCTATAAATTCTCCCTTCCACTCTTCTCGATGAATTCTGTCACCATAAAGGCCCTCTATTCAAATCTTTGGGGCCTAATGGCTCTAAGGTAAACATAGTTACAGTATCAAGAAATGAGGATGTCAAATTTCCTTTCTTGGTTTGGTCACTTATTGTTTTATTAAGTGTGTATATATATATATATATGTCTATTTTGTTCTGCTGATGTATATTGGTTTTGTTTTTAGTACCATGGGCAATAATCTTGAACCTACAAGTCATATTGCTGAAGTTATCTTTGCTATAATCATGGTGCTTGCTGGTTTAATGCTCTTCACTTTATTAATAGGGAACATTCAGGTCATTCTCAAATCAAAATTACATTATTCTTCTTTACTGTATTTCTTGTTTGAGCAACCTGTGGATTTGAACCTATTCCGTTCCATCTTACCTCTAAAGGTATTTCTGCATGCTATCATGGTAAGGAGAAGACAAATGCAGCTCCGATATCGCGACATGGAATGGTGGATGAGGCACAGACAATTACCATCTCATCTAAAGAGGAGAGTGCGGCGATATGAACACCAGAGATGGGAAACTATGGGAGGACAGGATGAGATGGAATTGATCAGGGACTTGCCTGAAGGCTTGAGAAGAGATATCAAACGAAATCTTTGCTTACATCTGATTAAAAAGGTTAAAAAATTTAAACAATATATATAGGACCTTCACAAATTGATGATTTTTCTTTTTTTGTTTCTTTTGTTTCTGTGTGTTTTCAGGTGCCTCTGCTGTGCAATTTGGACAATCTCGTTCTTGACAACATCTGTGACCGTGTGAAGCCACTTGTCTATTCTAAAGATGAAAAGGTTCCAAAATCTTAGTTTTGACACTTGATCAAACTTAAAATACAAAAAAAAAAAATCACTGATAGTTTTAAATCATTTACAGATTATCAGAGAAGGGGATCCAGTGCAAACGATGATTTTCATTGATACAGGATACATTAAAAGAAGCCAAAGACTAAGCAAAGGCATGATAGGGTCAAGCATACTGGAACCTGGAAGCTTTCTTGGGGATGAGCTTCTTACGTGGTGTCTTCGCCGTCCATTTTTAGATAGACTACCGAGTTCATCTGCTACATTCACTTCCATGGAGCCTGTACAAGCGTATGCACTACATGCAGAAGACTTTCGGTACATAACTGATCACTTCCGATCCCATTTTGCCAACAAGAGAGTTAAACAAATAGCTAGGTATTACTCATCAAATTGGAGAACTTGGGCTGCAGTGAATATACAATTTGCATGGAGGCGTTACAAAGATAAGAGCAGGTGCAGGGCTGGGTTTGGAAGTCGCTTATCATCATCAGATGGAAGCTGTGAAAGTGATCGTTGCCTCCGGCACTGTGCAGCAGTTTTCATGTCAATCAGGCCTCATGATCAACTGCAGTAAATACTGTCCTTGTCCTTGTCCTTGTCCTTGTCCTTGTCCTTGTCCTTGTCTAGTTTTTATAATGCGTTCTGTTCTGTTCTGTTCTTATCTGAGGTTTGAGTTGATTTCAGTTTGGAGGATGATGTTTTTGTATAGTTTATTCACCAAGTGTTTATTTCAGGAAACCTAAGTTGTTTAGTTTAGATAATGCGCTATTCATTTTTTTTTTAAAATAAAAAACACTGCTGTTTTGCCAGCTCAACAAAGATTATTCTGAAAAAAATAAAAATTTTGGTACTATGACTAAATTTTTTAAAATCTAGGTAATGAAATTATTTTTTTTTGTAATTTTATTTATTCAAATTAAACAATTATTTTTTGCTCACTAAGAACGCATTCTGGAAACGTAGTAAAAAAAAAAAATGTACCAACCATCGGTTTTAAACTCGAGAGACCTGTTGTTTCGGCCAGTTTTTCCTCTGAATTTGAGGCTGTCGAGAAACAATCCCCGAATAAGTGACAGCTCTTTTTAACCAATTATTTTTTGTCTTTTCATTTTTTCCCTCTTTCCATACCATCTCCTCGAATGTGGCCAATATAAGAAGTCTCTCCTATTGTCCATCCCCTCCAATTTTAAAAGCTGCTCTCTTGAAATATATACTTTCTGCAGCTAATCAATAATTGGCTCAGAGGTCCAGGAATCATTTTTCAGTTTTGATTCTTGGACCACTTGTATTTTTCCTGAAATGTGTGTTGTTGATCTTCGCAGAAGATCATATACACCTTAAGGAGCACAGACAAACACATTCAAAGTAAGTTGTTGGTTTTTTTTTTTTTTCTTTTCAACCCCATTTCCTAAATATAGCTTGTAAGACAATTTTATTATTATTCACTTTCTTAGTTGTTTGTTTGATTGATGATCAGCTTGCTCTTTTGGGAAACTTTTTATATGATTGTGTTCCTTAAAAATGCTTGATGTGATCGGGATGTTATATGGCCAGCCATGCGTGTTTGATTTTCAGGATATCCAACTATATTTGGAGAAATGTGGTTCAACCAAATTCTTCTGCTTGATAAATTTAGGAATTAAAGATGGGTGGGGGAACAAGGCAAACCTTGCAGTGTTAAAATGTCCATGAAATCTGTTAGGTTTCCTATTCGGTTCTGTAATATATGGGACGCCTTATCCTTCTTCGTGCATTTTATATTTTTACCTTTTTTTTTTCTACAAATGTTTCTTTGAATTGATATTTTTATCTTTTTTAGATCACTCCTGGGGTGGAATTTGTAGTTTGTCTGACTGCATTCTTATGCATCTGCTCTTTCCTGCTATTTCTATGCCTCTAAATTACTAACATTCTGGTTCTGTATGTTTTTGCAATTATGCCTTTTCATTTATTTCTTTGTATGCCAAACTTTTAAAGATGAAAGAGATAATATCATTCAATTTTATTTTACGGTTCTTTTAGCTGCAGATATATGGGGATAGCACCGCAACTACATAGCTGCTGAGACTTAATGTGTCGGCAGAATTATCTGATCAATTATGTCTCCAGAAGTTTCTTTATACGTAACTTAGTATCGAAAAAGAGGAGGAGAATGACTGTTGGAGGTTATGACCTCGATATGAGTTACATAACAGATAGGATACTGGCAATGTCATATCCTGCAGAACACATACACTCTGTTTACCGTAATCCTTTGTGGCAGGTGAAGTATGCGCTGGATACGAGACATCCTGGACACTATAAGGTCTGTTGATTTTATTTTATCTTTTGAGTCACCACTTTTTTCTATCTATCTGCACGGGAACAGCTTTCCCACTTGCAGGGTTAAGCATGTAAAAGGATCAGGCACTTGACCTAAACTTAAAGCTTAGCCCTTAATTTGTTATCAGCAGTGCCACATCTTCTCGAGATACTTCTCCCCTGCACTTTGATGTTTGTTGTGTTAACAATAACCCTTTTGCTGACCTTATTGGCTGACAGGTGTACAACTTGTGCTCAGAAAACAATTATGATCCTTCACATTTTCATGGACGGGTGGAGAATTATCCATTTGATGACCAACATGTCCCGCCTCTCTCCATGATCAAGGAATTCTGTGAAGATGTAGACTCCTGGCTAGCAAGTGATCAAAAGAATATTGCAGTCGTTCACTGCAAGGTTTGCTGCCTCTATGTACTGATATATATTTTTTTTTCTTTCTTTTAAATAAAAATAAAAATAACTTTGTGCTGAATATGGCTATTTTAACTTGCAGGCAGGAAAAGGCCGAACAGGCTTAATGGTATCTTCCTACTTGGTCTATGCTACTGGGATGTCCGCAGAGAAGGCTCTGCAAATGTATGCAGAGAAGCGAACCACCAATAATAGAGCAGTAAGTTTTACTGGATACAACAAACTCTCTCCTTAATAAAACAGTTAGCAGCTACATGATACCTGATATATCCCCTTTTAACCTCATCAATCTAATAATTATCATTAAATATGTAAATTTTTTATGGAGAAACCATTAGCTGTTATATCTTGGTAGTTGTTGAGGTACCTTATGTACAGGTCTCTATACCCAGCCAGCGTCGTTATGTTGCCTATTGGGAAAAAGTACTATCAACTTCTAAGGGAGATTATTTTGGCACTCCTGATGTTAACTTGCCCGTGCCTCTGACCAGACAACTTCGTCGAGTTCGACTTTATGATACAAAAAGTATCGAGTTTGTGTTGCATGTTGTGTCTGAGTTGCGAAATGTAAGTCCTTTCTCATCCTTTCGTGGGTGGAGCCCTTTTTGATAGTTTCAAAACACGAGTATGTTGAGATTTTATCATATTGTTTAGTGTGCTGTTCATATACTTGAAGATTGATAAACAAAAATGATTTCATGGCATCTTTATGCTTTCAGCATGAGTATGATTATCCGTAATAACTGGTACCTCCCTATCTTAAACAGATAGCAGGTCAGCGGTATCACCCCTTCATCGAAGTCTCCAAGGGTGATTGCAGACAGATTGCTGAAAGCTTGGAAGAAATAGATAGCCCTCGATATTATTACTCCTTCGATGAGAAGGATGATGAAGAAGAGTTGCAAACACCACGCTCGATACTCCAGATGGATACTGAAAGATCATTCCGTGACCCCAAAACATGTCTGGAGTACTACTATGAAAATCCACTCGAAGTAAGATAAAAACTGCCTATTACGCATTCAAATTAGTTGAAAATCTGCGGATGAGTAGTAACATAATAATTTGAAAATTGAAGAATGAAATAAACATAAAAGATAGTCCAATAGGAATTTCAAGAATTCCTTAATTGCAAATAATGCTGCTAATCAGGAAAGTAACCATCGTTGGTTTTATTGAACAAAACTCTGCATTTGTACATTATCTGATTATAGACTTTGGCCACATTTGTGTAGATTACAGGGGATGTGCGGATCTCATTTTATGACAAGCAAATTGGAGGCAGCCTTTTCTATGTTTGTTTCAATACGGCTTTTATCAGAAACAGCATATTGCAGGTATTGTGTGATATATATATATATGTATATTAAGTTTTTACAATGTATTTGAGACTTAAAAATTATTTTTTTGAAAATTTGCAGTTTACAGTCGGAGAAATGGATAAAGTAGGAAGGAAGGGCCATTCAATTTGTGGTTCGTCTTTCTGCATGGAGTTGTTATTTTGATTCCACGAGTGCTAACTTCGGAACTTCTTACAATCTCACAGAAACATTATTTTACCTTTGATGTTATCAAAAAAGATATATCTATCTATATATATATATAATAAATTAAATTGTCCACATTGATTTTCTTTTCTTTGTTTTTATTATTCTTCTATTTTAATTTTTTTTGTTTGTTTGTTCGTTTTGGTGGTAGAGAGTAAAAGTAAGTAGTCTCCCAAGAGAATAGGAAACGTTTTTCCACTTTGAAATTTTTGGCATTTAGATTTTTTGAGTATTATACCTACCATATAATTTTTTTGGTTTCCTTTTGAGGGAGAATATGTTCTTTACATCATAATTGCACATAGATATTTAATAAAAATTTCAACTTTTTTTTATTTTCATGACTCTGGTAGTGGAAAACGAGTGGTGGTTGAATGAATAATTCTAAACATACTCAGAGAAGATTTAGATTATTGTTTCATTAAAATTCCACATTGTTGGGAGAAGAAATAACTTGCGACTACGGAAACCTTCCTCTTATTTAGTGGTGGAATTTGAAAGAATCTCATTTCAATCAAATAGATTACATAAAATAAAACTAAATTTAAAATAAAAAAAAATCAAAATTATTTTTTAATATTTTAACATTTTCTTTTGTTAAAAGATATAACAGGTTTTCGACCAAATCTCATATTCCGAGGAACAGAAAAGGAAAAATCTATTATATATATATATTTCAATTTTGTGAATCAAGCTGTCTGGTACGCACCTGAAGAAACCAATTAAAGAGAGAGTTCTTTGGGTGGGAGGATTTGTTCAAACGACTTCGTTTAAAAACCTGAGACTCATCTTTTATTCTCGCCGTTTCTTTCTTGCCTTTCGCTGGTAATTATATTATTTATGAATGAATCACAATCGTACTGAAACAAATTACATGATTTCTGAATTCAACCATTAGGTTGTCGATTATTATTATTATTAATTTTTAATTTTCATTATAACCCTAACATTTTTTCTTCTCTTTTGATCAACTCTTTTTCTTTTTTTTCTTTTCTTTCGGAATCTAAATCTTTGTTTGTATAGTATTCGCGAAAAGAAAAGAAACAATGGCGACGAAGCCGCCGCAGAGAAAGCCTGAAGAAATCGAGGATATTATTCTTCGCAAAATATTTTTGGTAACCCTAGTTGATTCGATGGATAAAGATGATAAAGTTGTGTTTCTAGAAATGACTGCTGCCGAGATACTTAGTGAAGGATTAGATATGAGATTATCTAGGGATTTGATGGAGCGGATTCTGATCGATCGTCTCACGGGTAATTTTGTCGCTTCCGAACCCCCATTTCAGTATTTGCTTAATTGTTATCGCAGAGCTTATGAAGAGGGCAAAAAGATGGTTTCCATGAAGGACAAATCCGTCAGGACTGAGATGGAGGCTGTTGTGAAGCAAGCCAAAAAATTAGCCGTTTCTTATTGTAGGATACATTTAGGAAACCCTGGAATGTTTCCTGATTGGGATACCAATAAGACCAACGTCTCGCCTTTGCTGCCCCTTGTTTTTTCGGAGGTTTCTTCTGCAGTGGATGTCTTTGGAGGAACTGGGACTAGCGGACGAATGTCCTGTCCACCTGGCTTCCTGGATGAGTTCTTTAGGGATGGAGATTATGATAGTATGGAGCCCATCATGAAACAACTTTACGAGGACTTAAGAGGCTCTGTGCTCAAGGTGTCAATTTTGGGGGATTTTCAGCAGCCTTTGAGGGCGCTCTTGATGTTGGTTAATTATCCAGTGGGTGCAAAGGCATTAGTGAACCATCCTTGGTGGATTCCTAAGGGTATGTATTTAAATGGGAGAGTCATTGAGATGACTAGCATTCTCGGCCCTTTTTTCCATGTTAGTGCTTTACCGGATCATAATATGTTCAAGAGTCAACCTGATGTTGGGTGAGTGGATTCTTCTTAAATTCCTTATATCTAATTCTTCTATCTTCTCTTCTCAATTTTTTTTTTTTTTCCTTTTTCTGTCTTTCACTCAGTTAATTATTCTTTAGAAAGTTATTTTTGGTGCAATAGTATTGGAGAAGTAGATGATAGCATTGCTTTAAATATCTTACTTGAATTATCTCCTTTCAGTCTATACTAATTTGCCATATACAGATCAATCTACTCTTGATTATTTTCCTTTACTGCCTAAACTTTGTAAGTCTGACTCTCCAACTCAGTTGTAAAGATGTTTGCTAAGTCGTGATTGATTGAGTAACATTTTAGATTCCTCATTTCCAATTTATTTTAAACCAATAATGCTTTAGCATGTTATTTATGGAAAAATATGTCCACTTGAATAAATTTGGAGACAATGTTGTTGTACTTATTTTTAATGGATAAGAAATTTATTTACTCATGGATGTTATGCCTTTTCATGATATCAGCCAGCAGTGCTTCTCAGAATCATCAACTCGTCGTCCAGCTGATCTTTTATCTTCATTCACTACTATTAAAACTGTAGCGAATAATCTTTATGATGGCTTGACAGAAGTCCTCAAGTGTCTCCTTAAAAATACAAATACCAGGGAGACTGTTCTGGAGTATCTTGCTGAAGTGATCAATAAAAATGCATCAAGGGCTCATTTACAGGTAATTAACCTCTTTTTCCTTCCTGGTAGGACTGAGAGACTATTTTACTGCTCATTCTTTACTTTAATCTTGACTTTTCATATTTTGTTATAGGTGGATCTTTTATCATGTGCAAGTTCAGGCATGTTTGTGAATCTTAGTGCTGTTTTGCTTCATCTATGTGAGCCCTTTTTAGATGCCAATTTAACAAAAAGGGACAAAATTGATGCCAAATATGTTCTGAGCTGTTCCCGACTGGAATTAAGGTGTGAATCTCTTGAAATTCCCTAGGGAGGCTCAATACACATGATACAAATTCATTTTTTGCACTCAGTTCTCACTGATGTTTTACTGCTGGTTACAACTGTTTCAGAGGATTGACTGCTCTTCATGCATCATCAGATGAAGTTTCCGAATGGGTAAATGCAGCTAATCTTGTTACAGCTGATGTCCATGGAGAGAAAATGGATGAAGAAAACCGTTTGCTGCAGTCTAAGGAAGCTACAAGTTCTGGCAGTAATGCTGGCAGGCCTTCTGTTGAGAAAGCTAAATATGCATTCATCTGTGAATGCTTTTTTATGACAGCAAGAGTGCTGAACCTGGGCCTGTTAAAAGCTTTTTCAGATTTTAAGCATCTTGTTCAGGTAATCCACTATTTTGAAAGAATGCTACAACTTTTGCTTCTTTGCTTCCGTGCAAGCTCTTCCTGATCTCACATGTTCTCTCCTTCTGAAGCAAAATTTGTCCAAGTTCTTTTTCCTTTCTTCCTACTCCCTTGTTCCCACCATTCAAAGTGCAATTTTGCATCTAAAGTAATACATATCTTTTCTTTTATTAAACATCTTTTAGGACATTTCAAGATCTGAAGATACACTATCCACTATGAAAGCCATGTTGTCACAAGCACCATCACCACAATTGCAGCAGGACATAGCTCGCATTGAAAAGGAAATTGAGTTGTACTCACAGGAAAAGTACTGTTATGAAGCTCAGATACTTAGGGTATGTGGACTCTCTGATGGGTCCTCTTGATTTACTGTTGCTAAGTTGTAATGTCTTCTGTTTTTTCTTATGATTTTTACTGTATTTTTTATTAGTAACTATTATGTGATTGTGTTTAGGATGGGGGGCTTCTTCAGCATGCACTATCCTTCTACCGATTAATGGTGGTCTGGTTGGTTGACCTTATAGGAGGGTTTAAAATGCCTCTCCCGTCAACATGTCCTATGGAATTTGCAGCTATGCCTGAGCACTTTGTAGAAGATGCCATGGAATTACTTATTTTTGCATCTCGAATCCCCAGAGCTTTGGATGGGGTATTGCTGGTATATACAATTCTTCTCCTCATCCCTTTTGCATATTTTTTAATGATGGCAACTAAGTACTTGTCTATTATGGACATTGTTTTTTGTTGCGGAAAACAAATTAGATATATTTTAAAATTTAAACATTTGAATTTGAAATTTGTGTAGCTAAATATTAAAAACCTAACTAACCCATTTGAAAATTTACTTTTTATTTATTTATTTATTTATATGGTTGTTGAAATAGACTCTCCTAAATGCACAGAGCTTTAGATTGACAATCCACCTCCTTAAGGGTGTGAATGTTTTCCTTTGTTCAAACCTAAACCCTTCCCCACTCCTTCCTCTCTCCAACAACCCAAAAACCACAACATAAATAATTTAAGATGCTGCTATAAATGTCACATTTTTTTTGTTCATTTCTTTGCAGGACGACTTTATGAACTTCATCATAATGTTCATGGCAAGTCCAGAGTACATAAGGAACCCCTACTTAAGAGCAAAGATGGTAGAAGTACTGAACTGTTGGATGCCACGTGGAAGGTATCTCTTGATTTTCATTGTTCAAATAAAAATTGCTGTGTGCGGCTCTTCTTTCTGACTAAATATGTTAAATTTCTATTGCTTAATGCTTATCGGCTTTGTACAGCAGTGGTTCATCTGCAACAGCAACTCTGTTTGAAGGACACCAACTGTCTCTTGAGTATCTTGTCAGGAATCTTTTGAAGCTTTACGTTGATATTGAGTTCACAGGTTCTCACACTCAGGTGATTGCTCCATACCCATGGGGATTTTCTAATACTGTGTCAAACAATATAAATACTGTTTGTCTGTGCCTCTTGCGTCATAGTCTAAGAAGCATTTCATCGGTCTCTTTTAGTGACAATTTTTATTTTCATCCTTCAAAGTATTGTTCATAAGTTTTCATGGGAGAGCTGGAGAAACTTAGATCTGAGTTTCATTGACATCTTTATTTTTCTGTACCCCCTGTACTTATAGAATTTAACACCTAGTTGTTTGTGTTGTTGGGTTTTATTATTTTTGATTATTTTCTTGCTGGCATGTGCAGTTCTATGACAAGTTTAACATCCGTCATAACATAGCAGAGCTTCTTGAGTACTTATGGCAGGTTCCTAGTCATCGGAATGCTTGGAGACAGGTAGGTTAATTGGTGTTTTCTCTTCACCCATCCACCCCCCCCCCCCCCCCCCCCCCCCCCCCCCCACCCCCAAAAAAAAAAAAAGAAAAGAAAAAAAGAACACACATTTCTACAATTTGCAAATTTTCTGAAGTGTATCTTAACTTTGTTCTAGA
Organism: Asclepias syriaca; assembly: GCA_027405835.1. Classification (NCBI taxonomy): domain Eukaryota; kingdom Viridiplantae; phylum Streptophyta; class Magnoliopsida; order Gentianales; family Apocynaceae; genus Asclepias; species Asclepias syriaca. The sequence goes on from JAPHNG010000358.1 coordinate 23,084, forward strand.
TTGCAAAGGAGGAGGAGAAGGGTGTCTACTTGAACTTCTTAAACTTTCTCATCAATGATAGTATTTATCTTCTTGATGAAAGTCTGAACAAAATTCTTGAGCTCAAAGAACTGGAAGCTGAGATGTCTAATACACAAGAATGGGAGCAAAGACCTGTTCAAGAGAGACAAGAGAGGACAAGACAGTTCTACTCTCAAGAGAATGTCAGTGCCAAAATTAATTACAAATATTTTGTTGCCAAAACATAAAAAATTTACATGATCTTCTATAACGTAGCTTTGCTTTGGTTCTAGATCATTCGAATTGATATGAAGTTGGCAAATGAAGATGTGAGCCTGTTGGCATTCACTTCTGAGCAGATTATAGCTCCTTTCCTACTTCCTGAAATGGTTGGTAGCATTCTCTTAATCAGAGAAAAATATATGTTAACTTTTGGTGAACATTTTCTTAACGTGATATTATCATGATGAAGTTTTATTTTTTCAGCTTTAGTGTGGTAACTTTTAATCATTGATATCATTTCTCCAGGTGGAGAGAGTGGCCAGCATGCTGAATTATTTCTTATTACAACTTGTTGGACCCCAAAGAAAATCTCTTAGTTTGAAAGATCCTGAAAAGTATGAGTTTCGTCCCAAACAGTTGCTTAAACAGGTTTGCATCAGAGCCCTTGTAGCTTGTCATTTCCAATTTATGAATGCAATCAATAAATTAAGACAGAAAACAATAGTCTCTATGTCTGTCTTGGGAAACTTATATCTATTATATATGGGTTTTCTGTGGGTAACCTTGAGAGTACCTACATCAGATAATTTGGGATTCCTATGGTAAATTATCCTTTAAATAGATTAGTGGTATCTTTCTTCTGTCTACTTTGTATAGGATATATTCTAGCCTTAAGTATAGTCAATTAGCTATAATCAATGTCAGTAAAGATAAAGATCCTTTAGCCATGCTTATGTACAGTTTCCAGTTAAACATAACAGAGTAGAGCAAATTGATGATATCCTGAGAGCTGTTGCTTTACCCTGCACTCTCCTTCCCCTAAGCTAATTGCCCTCGAGTCATCAAAGTGTTCTTTAGATCAGTCTTCAATGGCTTGAAGCTTTAGTGTTAAAGAATTCGATGCCTCACCTGAATGATTGGATATTGAAAACACAAAAAAAAAAAAAAAAAGAAAAATTTGTAGATTTGGTTTCTCATCCAAAATGAGTTTTGTCAATAATCTGACTACCAACTTCTGAATTAGCTGGATGGCATTCTGGAGTTCTACCACATAATCTGACTACCAACTTATTTTTCTATGAAGTGTAGTTTTTGTCCTGGGTAACCAATATTACTCTAAATTGATAGAAGAGATACTAGATTTTATCTTCGTTTTAGTTCTTATGCTATACTTTCTGTGTTCTGAAGATCGTGAAAATATATGTGAATTTGGCAATGGGAGATAAGGAGAAAATTTTTCCATCTGCCATTACAAAGGACGGTAGATCCTACAATGAGCAGGTATTCAGATATTTTCAGTGTCCTATTTCCACCATATATGTGGCCTTGTTTACAGTTGTGAACCTGATGAAATGCATTTTTGCTAGTTATTTGCTGCTGCTGCTGATGTCCTTAGGAGAATCGGTGAAGATGCAAGGATCATACGTGAGTTTGTTGACCTTGGTGAAAAAGCCAAGGTTGCAGCATTGGAAGCAATGGATGCTGAAGCTGCCCTTGGTGAGATACCTGACGAATTCCTTGACCCAATTCAAGTAAGTAATTCTTTGTTGAGATCAGATTGCAGTAGCTTTGTCCAGATACCCTTTACTTCATTGTTTTCATCATTTTCCTTCTTCTGATTGCAGTATACGCTGATGAAAGATCCTGTCATTTTACCTTCTTCAAATATTACAATAGACCGTCCAGTTATTCAGAGGCATTTATTAAGTGATAGTGTAAGTTTAATGCAGTTTGAGTGTACGATTATAAAATTAGAGTTGACCTTAACCTTTACCTCTTCTGTATTGCAGTCGGACCCATTTAATCGTTCCCATCTTACTGTGGATATGTTGATACCCAACACTGAGCTGAAGGCAAAGATTGAAGAATTTATCAGGTCCTCTGAAAAGAAAATGCCTGGAGAAGATTTGAGCACGCAAAACACCAAGGATACAATACAGACTACGGATACATCGTCTTTAATTGATTAGGAAATGATTTAGTTTTTCCCCTAAATTTCCTGATTTCTGTAAATTGTTTTATGCTGTCTTCTGTACAATAATAGGTGATAAGATGCTTTGGTAACAAAACTCCGTTAATTGTGGCCATAGCATCAAACTAATATTTATAATTATAAATAGGTGCCCGAGCAAGTGCAGCTGCTGCTAACACGGCATAAGCTTTATAAATTTTTTTTGTTTTCTTCATTTTTTTTTTTCTTTGCTCTTCTCGCTTACAGGGCTGTTTATATCCAATAAAATTTTATTTATACATATTAAGTAGAAAAAAATTTGAGTTCAAATCTAAAATAATGCGTGACTTGTACGGAACATATAGAACAAGAAAAGATAGAATTGACTGAGTTCGAAATATATTCTCTTATCAAGAGAGAGTATGACAAATTTTAGTATTATGAGGTTACTGCATCAGTGCCATGTTTCTTTGGAGTGCTGAGACGCATTCTTCAAATCTTCCTCTCGTGGTATTAATGTATTGAATTACTGTCATTAAACTAATTCTTTGAACATTAGGCAATCCAGAGGACAAGAAAGCACCCCTAGCAGCACTTCTCGTTATCAATAAACAGCAAGTGAAAATAGTATGCGCAGAAGCTGACTTCAAAAGCAATGTGAGGATTATAACTTTCAAGGTAATAAAACTGCTGGGATAACAGAAACCTTATTCAAAGCTTTGAAAACTGCTGGGGTAGCAACCGCTTAGCATATTCATTAACTATGCTGGTTGTATTCTTGCTATGGCGCAAAAAGAACTCTGCGAGCAGAATTTGACTCTGTGTTGCTGTGAGATCTCCATGAGCACCCTATGAGAAAGAAACTTCAGCAGCTTTAAAATTATGTTTAATGGAAATACTAAGAGTCAAATCTAAGCTCACGTGTTCAGTTAAAATATAAATAACATTTGTGTCTAGCTTAAGCAGTTCATCCTATATTTTTCATGAAAATCTAGCAAAATAATTTATGTTATTGGTAATGGTACATGAAGCGGGTCACTGTAAAATAAAGGCTTAATCCTAGCAATATTATAAACAAAAGAATCATATCTAGCATTCCTACATCAGCCCAAGAAAATCAAATACCAAGCGGGAATTCCTGTCACAGACAGCATGGTGCATTAGAATTCCAGCAGCAACGGACACATTGAAAGAATCCACCATTCCTTGCATTGGAATACTGCAGTGCAAATCTGACAATTCAAGAGCTTCATTGCTTATTCCCCTGCAGTTACACTGTTATGTAGCTATTACCACTCAAGATAGCCATACACAATTGAAAGTGGGTATCTTCATATCCTGATTAAGTTCAGGGAGTAGACAACAGCGAAATGAATGCTGAAAGCCAAAAATTTACACGAGCAAAAAGAAGATAATGAAATTACTGCAGAAGTAAGAAAAGAGGAATGAGCTAACCTATTCTCATTTCCCACAACAATTGCTGTTGGGCATGACCAGTCCATATCATATATAGAAACCTATGTGAAGCACAAATGATATCCCTCAGTGAAATTTAATGGAAAATTACCAATTGTAACAGGGAATAGAGTAATAAAGTATTAATAAAATCTGCATCAGCACAGGAAGGGATGCTTAGTTATACCGTATTTGCCCCCAAATGCGTGGTAGCAATGCGATAACCACGAGACTTCAGAACTTGGAAGCAATCCTTAGTGGAATCCCAAAGTTCAATGTCTAACCATTTCTCAGCTCCCATGCTCACGTGGCGATTTTCTCTGTACCTGCAAAGTATATAAGAAAAAATAACTAACTAGAAAAGCACATAGAAGAGAGTAAAATATTATAGTCCTGGTCCAAAAGTGACTTTAATTTAATTTTTACATAATACTAGGAATTATCCATGATAAAGGAAGAACAATTCCCAAGCAAGACCAGGTACACTAGGGGCACATATGGGATCCGTGTGCATGAAAAACACTTGATCAGGGAACAGCCTTGCAGCGTCTAAACAAGAAGCCAAAGCGCTAAGAAAAGAACCTAAACCACCAAATTCCTTAATCGGGATGTATATTACTCCAGATGCCACATCTATGCAGTAAACTACTACGTAGCTGCCCGAACTTCATTGTCTATCCCAACAATTTCCCAGAACCCCTACCTCCCAGTTTTCTCCCTTGTTTGGCCAATAAATGGACTCAACAATGTCCTAAATACATGAGAGAGAATAAAAAGGAAAACCAAGAAGCACAATAAGGTAACAAAGAGATGCAAAACAGTGCATTGTTTCACCTCAGATATTGTTGCACCTTTTTGAGCTGTCACAAGACACAACGTGAACAGACTGAAACCCCAAGGCATCCGCAGACCTAAAAGTTGCTGAAACATTGCCGAAATCACAAAGCCCCTCAACCACCAAAGACACGGAATAGCTTCTGTTCTTCACCGCATTTCGAAATCTCACCTTCCTGGTGTCCATTATGTACGGATTTAGCGCCTCCAACACCTGACCACTGTTCAAGTACACACCATTCCCCGCCTTGAACTTGTCTAGATATGGGAACCAAGGTTCGGTACCTTGCAGGGCATCAACTTGAAGACGCCTCTCCATATTCATAAACCTCGCGACATCATCATCACAGCCTATTTTCGTCAGCAATTCCTCGACAGTGTCTTTACAAGAGTCTTCCGGTAATTCTAGTTCAACACTTTCAGGGATGGAATACGCTTCTTCTGTGGAATCCGTGTTTTCATATTCGATCGCGCCACTAACGCAACTGTAACAACGCCACGAAGAGGCCTTGTAAGGCTCGGTTCTCAAGCCTGAACGAATCAATTCGAGCAAAATCATAAGCACTTACAGTTACAGAAGGAAAGTTGTGGCCGGGGGGAGAAGCATCATCCTAAGGTGGAGACATACCTGGAGCAGGGGAGAAGAAGATACGAGGAATTGAGAATGAATTCCGGCACGGAATTGAGAGAGCAGAGAAAGCAGCAGAAACATGGAAGCGAGCAGTGGAGAATGAAGTGAGGACTAGGGTTTTGCAAGCACTCATTTGCAGCGGCCGAAAGAGAGAGGGAGGGCAGGGCGGGAGTGATATTTGACGGGTACAAAAGTATTACTCCAAAGTGCGATATTTATTGTCTGATTTCCTACAATTTTCTTTATTTAATCATTTATATTAAATTATAAAATTATATGAAAATAATAAAATAAAACAGAGTGAATTTATTTAATCATTTATATTAAATAGATTGTAAAATTATATGAAAACAATAAAATAAAATATAATAAAAAATAAATAAAATATGTAAAAAATATAAAAAATATTATTATAAGATTTGTTTTTAATTGTATCTACAAAATGGCATAGTACCCTCTATTTATAGTAGGTGAATGAGGGATAAAAATAAACACTAATTTATAAGAGATAAATAAGGAATTAAAATAAGCACTAGGGTGATACTTTAAGAGATAAACAAGGAATAAAAATAAGTACTATGGTGATACTTGTCACCGTATTAAATGTTAAGTGATATTTGTCACCAAAATCATAAAAATTAAGTATCGACATCAGATACTTATCACTTTTAATCAAATATGTAATTAAACACTAGAGTTTAATTAAATACGTAATTAAGCACTAGGGTAATACTTGTCACCGGTATTAAATGTTAAGTGATATTTGTATAATTATACAATCCACATTCACAAATTTTTCAAATTCATAACAAAACCATTATATTTACATTTTAAATATTCAGCTATAATTGAAGATAGCAACGCCTTTTAATTGATATAACAAAGAGTAATAATTTTAATATAAGTAGAGATATTGGTAATGACCATATATATATATATATATATATGCTTAAAAATGTGGTCATATTTGGTTTTTGAAACTTTTCTCTTCTCCACATAGATTTATAACAAATATATATACTTTTAAGAGAATGGAATGACCCAAACAATGTATATCTGTTGGTTCATTCACATAGTATTGAGGCCCATGCGCCTTCCCCTTCTAATCAATAAAACATCATGAGTTATTCTCTTAACAGAAAGGGCATTCCCTCTGCCTTCCCCAAGTGGGTGGCTGTGTCTTTAAATGATATATTCTCCTGTACTTTTCATTTGGATCACTAGAACCACCATGTGACCAGCTAGTTATAAGAGAAAAGGCAAATTCTTTACCTAGTAGCACTCTACAGAATCAATATATATTCTCAAACGTTGGCTTCAGAAGCAGAGGGGAGGGGAGAAGATATATTGGGGAACTAACCAAAAGATTGGCAACATATCCATGGGTGAGTACTGACAACCAATCAAGAAGATAACTTCAAACTGAATTCTGTGGACTAAAGATGCCAAAATTGTAGTATAAGATAAAACAAGGGGAAAAGAAGTATGTATGGGAAGAGGTGAAGTCCAATAACAATAATTCCCAAACAAGTTCAATAGAGGAGAAAGACAAGACATGACAATCAACAAATTCAAATTTGCAAACTTTATTTTGTTACCATGTAAAAGGCTGTGGTAGCATCTTATGCGCGGAGAGCATTTGTAGATATAACATCAAAAGATATTCCATTCTTCTGTAATCTTTCTTGCAGATCCGTGTGGCCAAATATAATGCCAGGGGTAAAAACACCTCCTTTAGGCAAACTTTCCCGCTGATTCAGTAAAATAAGACCGCATTGAACCAAAATAATTGGAGTTGTCAAATAACCAATCTCCGGTCCCATTACTCTAGTTATTATTTCCATATCTGCTGGTGGTTTTGTGTTCTCTCTTGATGCCACACTGCTGTCACTATATCCATGCCCAATAAACCACATCTTGAAAGAAGCACTGGACACTTCTTCCTCACTCGGACCCTTCTTTCTGAACCACCCAAGAGTAAAAATAGAGGGAAAGGTCAAAAGCAGCCATCTACCAACTGAAATCTTACCAAATAGCCCAATGAACACTCCAACAGCAATAATCCGGAAGATGCCTAACAGAGATTTTCTGCCTATCTTTAACCCAAAGTGAGCCGGCTTTACACTTGACCAGAAGGACTCCCTCTTCTGAATTTGATCAGCAGTTTCATTGGCACCAGCAATCCCAACTGGGTTTCCAGCCAGAGTTGCCAGTGTTCTACGGACAACAATAGGATCAGCTGATGGTAACTTCACTGCCCAAAGACCAACCTTTTTCTGGTGTTCAACAAGTGGCCCTTTTGGAGGAGGAGGTCCAGGAATCTGTATTCGTAGCAACTCTTTATTAGACTAGTAGATCTTCTAGCTAAATGCTTCATACTGAGCCTCTAATTGCACAGTAATTATTACCCCGCATATAAGTGATTAAGTACCAATATCAGTACTGAATCTTAGATATAGTTTCTCTAAAATTTTTATCTAATCTGGAAATTGATATGTAAAACTGTCACAACAAGATTAAGATTCAGTTTAGGGTAACAACAACAATTCTTTTTTACTAGAGGAACTATAGAAGTTATTGTAAAGCTTACATAGTCAAGCTTTTGATTTTTTATTTCTTCCTTTTTCCTCACTTCACCAACACCAGTAAGAAAACTTCCACAGAGGCTTAGATAATTAAAAAGATCAACCCATTTACATTGTAAGTGTTCATGAGTTAGTAAAGAGAAACAAATCAATTTTTTAAAGGAATTTAGAGTACACTACTGGATTTCTAAATTGTTTTGTTTTTAAGTGATTCCAAATTCTCGTCCCTAGAACACAATTAACATGATTTGTTATCCGAGGTAACTAGTAAGAGAAAGACAATAAACTCTTACCAAAGGCCGAGGTCTTCTGGGTCTAGACCGCCTCAGCTCCTGCAGTTTATCTGCATTAGCCACACCAAGAACAGCAGATTCATATGTAGCGAAATTCCCAACGACACTCTTATCAGACTCCAGACTGAGGTAAGCCTCAACCCGATTAGGAACTGCCGGCGGCGCCCACTGCCTAGAGTTGAACAACAACCCCAACTCCGCCGGGACCGAATCGAACCCACAAGCCGAAATCACTAAAGAACCCTTCTCAACCGCTTTCTCATGGTACTTCATTTCCGTTCTCTCCATGAAATCGGGCTCCCCACAAATGTCCAAGTAATCACAACCGGAATCAACGCACGCAGCCACCACAGGCTCGCCATAGAGACGGAACGGACCAACGCAGTTCAGGACAATTTTACTCTGAGCAGCGAGTCGACGGAGAGACAAAGGATTCGATGTATCAGCAGTGAGGATAGGAATATCCGGAGGTAAATTCGGGTGGGCGGCCCATTTAAGAGCCTCTGCCACTCTGGACGGGTTGCGCCCGGCTAAAGCCAGCGCTTTGAGTGGAGAGGATGGAACATTCAGAAACTTGAGAGCTTCTCTAATCACATACTTGCCGGTGAAACCAGAAGCTCCAAATATGAGTATATCGTAGATTGGCTTTGAGCTTTCTTCTTCCATAACTATAATGAACCTGATCGACGGACGGCGACTGATACCTACTGCCTCCTTTTTTTAAAAAGCAATAGAAATGGTAAAAAGTTTTCATTTCTCTTGGTATTTATTTATTACATTCATTTATGTCAAAATTATGATATGTGCAAGGTTCCATGGTGTAGTGGTTAGCACTCTGGACTTTGAATCCAGCGACCTGGGTTCGACTCCCGGTGGGACCTTTTTGTTTTTTAATTAAAAATAAATTTAAGATAAGAATTACAATTTTTTTTAATTTGTTTTTTACCTTCAATAAAAAGGAAAGAAAACCAAGATCTCTCTCTCACCATAAGAAATCTATCAGGCTATGCCCAGCAACAGTTTTTTTCAAGCCACTTTTTTCTTTAGCATTGCCTCTCAACTTAGCAACCATTTCCCAATTTTCTTGCTCTGCATACAGATTAGAAATCAAATTAATGGCGCTTGGGTTGTGAGGATCCAATTCCAGAAGTCTTCTTCCAATCATTTGACCCATATCTGTATTCCCATGAACTCTACAAGCAGCGAGCAGGGAACAGAACGCAGAAGAAGTATTTGCAGACGATGACAGACATTTTACAAGATTGTATGCTTCTTCTAGCTGCCCTGCTCTGCTAAGCATATCTATCACACAACCATAATGCTCATCTGAAGGCATTCTCTGATATTCTTCTTTCATTGACCGGAGAACTGATAACCCCTCGTTAATAAATCCAGAATGACTGCAGGCAGACAGGACTGATCTGAACGTTAACTCATCTGGAATTATTTCCTTTTTCATCCGTTCAAACAAATTCAGTGCCTCAACACAGTCTCCATGCATCCCGTATGCAGAAATCATGGAATTCCATGTTGCCAAGCTCTGTTCAGCAGGCATGTGATGGAACAAATTTCTAGCCATGATTAATCTCCCTGATTTGCTGTAAGTTGTAAGTAGAGAATTCAAAATGGATGTATCTTCATCCAGATATTTTCGATGTACGTGACAATGTATTTCTCTGGCTATACTTAGATATCCAAGTTCAGTAAATGCGTTAAGCAGACTTACTAAAGTGACAGCATCCGGATTAATATTTTCTACTTGCATTTTTCGGAACAAGGCAACAGCTTCTTCAGCAAATCCACGAGTAACATAGCCAGTTATGATTGACGTCCAAGATATAATGTCCTTATTTTCTAAGTTTTCAAAGATTTTCCTTGCACAATTTATGGAGCTGCTGCAATTTGTATAAATGTGAATCAATTGATTGGCTACTTCAGTACTTTCTTCAAATCCATGTCTGATCACGAATCCTTGCACACGCTTCACCTGCGTTGCATCTTTCCAGTTGGACAAGGCCGACAGTAAATTCAAGATTGTACTGACATTTGGCCTGAAACCCATCCCAATCATCTCAAGGAATTTCTCAACTGCTAAATTGGCAAATCCATTTTCGAGATAACCAGCCATCATTACGTTAAAAGAACCAGTATCCTTTTTACTATCCATTCGATCAAAGACTGCCTCGGCCAGGATTAAGCGTTTACATTTGGAGTACATATCTATTAGTGCAGTGGTGGCAACAAGGTCGAGCTGAACTGAGTTTCGTATGATGTAGCCGTGGATACACTTGCCTCCAGCCAAATCCCCTGTATCAGCACAGCTCAACAACCCATTTGCTAAAGTGATCAAATCAGGAGTGTAATTTTGCTGTAGCATTTGCAGGAAAAGTTGCAAAGCTTCCAACGGATATCCAGCTTGTAGATGACCAGCAATGAGAGCATTCCAGGAACCAATTGTCTTTCTGCTACTTTTGCTAAAAGACACAGCTGCCTTATCTGGAGGCCCAGTCCTCATATACATGGTCATCAGACTAGTTTCAAACACTTGGTCCAACCAACCCATCCCTTTTCTAATAGCATATCCATGAATTGATTTCCCTTCCTTTAGGGCTCCTGAATGTGATGCAGCCTGCAGCAAACTCACCAAAGTCACACGGTTTGGCTCAAACCTCTCCCTCTGCATATCCTTAACCATTTTAAAAGCTCTGTAAGACCGATGATCCCCAGTTTGAGCGTACCCAGTGACCATTGAAGTATAAACGACAACATCTTTCTCGGTAATTTCGTCAAACACTTTAGCTGCTGCTTCAATGCGGTCATGCTTGGCATACAACCCAATCAAAGATGAACCCACAAAGCAACCAGCATTCAGACCAAATTTATAGGTGTCCGCGTGAACAGTTTTTCCAAATAGAAAGTTACTTGAATGAATACAACTTTTCAAACAGAATATTATTGCAGAACTATCAATGGCAATTCCTCTTCGTCGCCTTAGTTCTAGATAAAGCCTCAAGACTTCATGGTCAAAACCAGCTTTAGAATAGCATGCAAAACTTGATTTCCACAAAGATAGGTTATTGTCAATAATTTTGTTAAAAACCCATCTGGATTCCGTTAAAAGATCAAGACTTGCGTAGGCACCAAGAAGCTTAGAGCCCAGATAGCTGTTGTTTTCAAGTCCATGTACGAGTATACAAGCATGTACCTTTCTCAAAGAATCGATGTTCAAACAGCGGTCTAATATAGATGGGAAGTTTTCTGAAAGAAACGATGTATTTTGTACGCTTACGTTTGAGTAGAAAATGCAAGGAGTTCTGGTAATGGTAAGCAAATAAGATTTCTTTGTAAATTTAAGAACTCTACAAAGGTGGGCTACCATGTTCACTATTTTTCATTGCTACCGAAAACGGGGAGAAAAGCAATCGTCGTCTTCAACTAAGAATATATATATATATATATATTTGAAAAAAAAGTATATATGGAAAGTAAATCCTAAGGGACTAACAAACAATATGAAGCATGAGATCTCTATAAGAAACATGGTAATAATTATAGCGAGGGACAAACAGGTAGCAATTATTTTCAGATCCTTGTTAAATGGTTCCTTATACTACTAGAGTGAAAAATAAAAAACCTATAGGAAATTTATAAGGATTGCAAGTACTGACAAGTATGAGAGCCATTATTCATATAATATCTTTGCCTTGGCAAACGCCTAGTCCTCTTTCCCCAACCAGATAATGTTTTCTCTTCAACTTGTTGGCCTTCTGTAGAAGTAGAAACAGGTTGCAGTCCTTGGGAATAACAAATGGCATCAGTTTCTCCAGGGGGAGTTGAAACTACTAAATTTGATGATTTTTTCCGCCTACAACTTTTACCAGCAGCTTTTCTTGATAAACTTGATTTCCATTCACAACCACTAGACTTGAACAATTCTTCTAATGTCTGAAAATCCTCAACCACTTCATGTTTAGACAATGTAATAAGAGCAGGAAGTATGTCCCTTTGAAAGTCCTTTCTCTGCCTTCCCTTCCTTGCCTGTCCCCTTCTGGGCCGTCTCGACTCTGCGGCGGCTGGAACAATGGTCTCTTCACCAAGCTCATTCATCTTCTCTGTGATTTGCAGGCTATGGTTATGGTTATAACTATCGTCTTTTGTATCTTTCAACCTCAGTGTCATGAACTCAAAGTAATCTATACCCTCAGGGATCATGTCTTCCGTTAATACGCCACCTACAGTCAATTCTGATGCATTATTCAAGTCATCACACTTGTATAAACATGCCAATTCCGCAAACCAACTAAGGTGATCACTACCTATAGCTTCCAGTGGCTTAGGAGGGGCAACAACATTCAAAGTGGATGAGAAGATGGAAACTATAGCCTCAGCTGCAGTCTTTTGAAGTTCTTCATCATTAGGTCCCTGCAAGTCTATCTCAGTTCTTGCAATTTCTACTATGGCTGAAGGAAGGGAAGGCACTGATGGAGCCTCATCTTCAGTCAAAGCTAAGTTCAAATCAATTAGTTGCCGGAAACCAGGAAGACTATTCTTGATTCTGTCCCCTACAATGATACCTCCTGCTCTTGTCTCATCTTTTGGCACAGCTTTCTCTGCCAGTATTTGTCCAGAATTCTTGCCATTAGAACCAACATAAACTTCCTCGGACAAAATGCCAGCAAAGCTTGGGTCCTTAAAGTTGGAAACTGAAAAACAATTAGTCGTTTTAGTATTCCTTTGTTCGGTCTCCTGCACCATATGCAGTGACCTTTCCTGTTTCCGAGAAGAAAGTGTAGCGGGCTTACTCTTCTGGAAAAACAGCTGACAACTATGCTGCAAGGAATCAAGATTCAAGTGATGAGGGTTTCTATTTGTTCCTTCCAGCTGACCATAAGAAAGTAATGATGCCTTCGGTTCATTCTGCTTCTTATGGTAATTGGCATTTGCACTGTTATCTTCAGAAACAGCATCAAGAGTGATATTGCTCAGTTTATTGGCAGTCATAAAAACATCATCAGACTTCCACTTCAAATAAGCTGATCTTTTCAGGGGGGTTTCCTCCCTGGAGAGTATAGGTAGCAAATCTTTAGCCTTCTTCTCACTGGTTGTGTCACAATTCACCATTGAAGAATCTGTAACCCCTTGTCTATCATCTTCTACTTCAAAAATATCTACACCAAAAAGTCTTTTTCTAATCTGGTGTTTTGCCACACCCCCGTGATCAGTCCTCACTTCAGAAGTCTTTGAACATGCATCTCTAGTGGAGGGACTGCCACCATTTGAAATTATTCCTGGGAAAGTGAGAAAATTATATTTATCGAATTAGTTTTTTGATGTTATAAACATAGGGTTTAACAAATCTCTAAATCCATAATCAGAATCACCTTTGGCTTCTCAGCGGTGTGGTAAAACAAAAAATGGACATAAAAGTTTTCAGATGGTCTCTCATTATGCTGAAAAAGAATTAGGAAGTGGCTTCGCTTACATAAACTTAAGAAAATGTGATATACCTGACTTTTCCTTGGAGCATCTAATCTTAGTAACAGATGTATATATATATATATATATATGACCATATTGAGATAGTTTCAACAAAATATCATAAGATAAACAAAATGCAGTTTCCAGATATGATATGAAATGAGAGGTGAATATTCAGAAGAAATTAGAAACAGAAGGGGAAAAAAAAATTAATCCTGTGCAAAAGGGGAGAGAATCAAATATAATGCATAAATTCAATAGACAAATGAACCACAGAAAGAAATCTGAGAAAATATTCCTTACTGGAATTGTAAACAATTCTCAGCTGCTGCTGATCCTGTCCAATATCAGCTGAAGTAGAAGTAATATCGCCTGAATTTCCAACAATCATCACTGCAGCAGAACTTTCCCCGTGAGGAACAGGTTCATTCAAGTCAGCCAATTGATCATTTTTTTTAGTGCAGGAGTTAGACCATAAAGCATCCCCATTGTTGTGCAGGCTCTGGCCAATCCCAGGCAATCCACAAAAGCTCTTCTCTGGTTTGTTGTATTCATCATTCATGTGTACATTAGCTGGCATTTCAAGATCAAACACTCTCTTGCTAAGCAATTTGGTGTTGGAGTTAGGAGGATCACATGTTTCTGAATGTCGGAGAGGAACCAGCATAGTATTTCCCTTACTAAAACTAGGGAGAGAAGAATTCTGAAATGCTGACGCTTGATCAAGCAAAGAATGCAACAAAGAAGTATGCGAGACATGCCATCCTGATTTGGTATCACCGGAGGTAATAGGATGTGGAAAGCTACTTGAACGAGAGGTTTCTGACTCCATCCGGCCATTCTTTATTTCTCTTTTTCTGAATTCATTCATGATTTCTATCTGTCTTCCATAAAGACGGTGCAGTTCTTGGAGCTGAAACACCAAATGACGTTCAAAAAATGGTTAAAACTCCTTCCTATATGACACTTGGAAACTTCACAACCAAAATCCAAAAAAATGCAGCCTAGATATATATATATATATATATATATATATATATATATTACCTGATGCCTAAAAGTTGATTCATGCTCTAGAATCATTTGCCTGACCTTTTCCTTATCATATTCAAGATTTCCACCTATTCTCAATTTCTGAGGCAGAACTGGGTCATAATGCTGCCCATTCCTCGGGTCTTTGCCATCTTGGTACAAGGACAGGACATCATTGTTCACACTCTCGTTTAAGCTCCAGATGGAACAATATCCTGAAACATACCTATTGGATTGTATTTTGGTTCCCATTCCTCCAATCAGTCCAATGATCGCCCAAATTTTTTATCTTAAAATAGTAAACTTCAGTTCTTGCCTGGTAGAATTATCAAATAAAACCCAATATTCAGTTTCTGTAGGATAAATGTAGTACTAAAGATATTCAAAGCTTGCAGAGCAAGTGAAATCGAGTTTTCCCAAATATGTTCATACAAATACTGTGTATGCCCAAGCAGTCTATTTAAGATAGGAAATAAGCAAAAATTTTATTAACAAGATAACACGCCTGGCAAAACAATTGAACATTAGGAAACTATACTGATAAATTATGGGGTGAAAGCAAAAAGGATCATCACAAACACCGATCAAAATCAAGAAATCATCCTACTGCACATTAGGCTTTCCGAAGGCTAGATATATCTCTTCGATTATAAAGATTAAAAATTGAAAATTGTAGTAAGAACAAGTGGAGGAGACAAAGCAGTTGCTAGCAAAATAGAGAGAGAGAGAGAAGACTGATTCAAAGGAATTAGCAGAAATTAAACAGAGTTCCAAAGAACCATTTGCCCATCAGAAAATTTAATCATTTTACTTGAGACAAGAACAGTAATTACAGAGAGAAGAGAGTTATGGGTAAATGTCAATATGTTTATTTTATTAATGGACGGCTTTCGGAATTCAGATGGGTTGCAGAAAACCAAAGGAACCCCTTAACACAAATCTAAACATAATGAACCAAAATCAAGAAGAGGGTCAGTCAAATTGTAGAACATCAAACCCAGAGCAAATGGGACCAAAAAAATAGACAAGATATTTATCAAGAAAACTAAATTTTACCTCTTAAAACAAAGCTATTATTCTATGCCATACTACTTCTCATCTCCCTTTGAGCAGAAATCATCAAAAAGAAGAAGAAGAAGAAGAAAACGTTGAAATTCAGAATCTAAAAAAGTACCCAGTCAAAGAAAGGACAAGAGTTTGAAGAAATTGAGTTGAACCCCCTCAAATGGATCATCGTCCATCTAAAAAACAATAAGAGAGAAGAAATGGCAATAAATTCCGTCGTCTTAGAGGACCATTTTTTTATCAATCAGTGGATGGATAGAGGACAGACCCCCTCAATAAGATCTCCACCGGCGCAAATCCTAATAAAAGTCCTCTGCCCTGGAAAAAGAAATGAAACGACTTCAAATTTGTCAACACATATTTGGTCACATCTTCTCTTATATTCTTTTTTTTTTTCTTCTTTTTTTCTCCTCACCACTACTGGATGAACATCGTTTGGCTACAAACAAAGATGAACCTTGTCTGAAGAAAGAATATTTGGTAAGAGTAATAATAATTGTTAAGGATTTCTGGGTTTTGAAGGATTTGAAAGATATTGCTATTTACTTGCCAATATTTATTTATTAAAAAAAAAAGGAAAAAAAAAGAAACTAGATTCTCTCTTCTATCTCTTGGGTTTTGGACACACATGATAATGATAGTATTTATAAATATATTTTTTAATGAAAAGTCTTTCTTAGTTTTTGTCAAAAAATCTACTCCAAAATGGACCGACAACTCAGCTCAGACAGTTTCCTAAAGGCATTAAAACCGACCACTTCACTCTGCACTTGTGAGTAGCTACAAGCATCTTTACCTGTACACACAAATCATTTATGATATATATCTATATTTCAATTATAACGTTTCATATTTTAAAATTACATATATTTTTAATAATCTTTAAAAAAAAAAACTAACGAGATTTTAGAGAACTAAAACATATATTGGATTTTCTTTTTCTTTTTTTTTTTCCATTACAGAAAAAAAGAAAAAAAAAATAAGTGGGTGGGTACGAAGAGGATAATTGCATCTAACAGATTGAGTATGCAGTAGCTTAAGCGCGCGTGGTCTTACAGCTTTTCTTGATTTCAGTCCTTTTTTTTTGTTTTAATATATAATATATAAAATGTTTCGTACGTAGTACGAAAACCACGGATATTCAAATAAAAATGACCTTCCAAAGCAGGCCACAGAACTGAAAATTCTTTTTCTCCAAATTATGTCAAAATTTATAATTTAATTATTTAAAAATATATTTTATAATTTTGATATTACTTTCATGATACGATAATAAAATATCTTAGTTATGTCTAATAAATGTCATTAGTTACATAAAAAATATTTAAAAATATATATATCCTAGATTAAGAGGCGTGGGTTTGTTGAGGGGTCCTCCATAATGTCCAAGGATAATATCACCATAATTATACAAGTCTTTACTTCATCACAAAATTCCAATTTGTTTCCAAGACTTCACCAAATTAAATTCATAATATATATTCATTATTTGTCTTACATTAAAAAAAAACTGTGAACATGATAAAGTATGAATTGGTAAGTTGTAGGTTCCAAGTAATAATAGGAAGAAAAATATTGCGACCATGATATAATAATCCTCTCCGAAATGGTACAATAATTGGCATTAATATTACAACTCACTCACAACCGCAACCGTTATTTACAATTACAATACATAAAATGAATCACCATACTTTTCTTGGATCCATAAGCCCAATAATTTCATCCCAAAGCCCAATACTTCCAACACTAGCAAGTTCAATAACACTTGGACTACAAGCTGCTAATGTCCAATAACCTGACCTTATCTCATCTCTAAGCTGTTGTTTCTCCCAAGCACAATATCCATCGAAAAATCTCAAATCCCCAACTCCGACCATTTTCCTTTTCACCATCTCAGCTACACATTCAACGCTCCCTTTGCTTCCGTAGTACAACCCTTTCATTATTTCCTCAAACACCCCACCGCCATCGTCAGGATCATCTTCCGGACTCAGCAACAAAAATCCTTCTTCCAATGGACCTCCGAAGAACAGAGGCCTATCGGAAAAAGTTCCAACAGCATCTAATTTTGACGATTTCATTTCTTTGATTGACATAAGCGACGGACGGTTCAGAATTATACCGGTTGGTCCTATAGGACCGGTTGATAATAGAAGAATCACTGTCCGTTCAAATATGTGAACGCCGTCGAGCTTTTCTGTCGCAAGCAGTAAGCAACCTTTCTCCGGTTCGTGTATTCTGTGAACCCATTTGTCCCCAATTGTGACGACCGCAGGAGCCTGATCCTCAACCCTGTCCGGATCAACAACTACTGAATACGCTTCTTCTGGACTGGAAGACAATCTTTCTCCGGCTACTAACCTTGCTCTGAATGATCGCCAATCAAACTTGTTAACCAAAAGCCTCTTTTCATCATCCTCCGGCGATGGTGATTTAGAACCTGATTGGCAACCTGTCATACAGTTCACGACTCATGTGAAAAAATATTCACACACTGATACTATGTCATACATACATAAACAAAGTGTAATTCAAAAGAATCACTTACAGGCAACAGAGAATGGAACCACTCTTTTAGAGTGATATTGACCAAACTTCTTTCTTGTACAGTAGTCAGGAACTCTAGCTCTAGCTCTAACAGAAGGGATCACTTTAGCGCTTTTGGTGAAAGAATTTGAGGAAAGAAAGCAAGCTTCCATTTTCACTGTATAGTTTTCCTCAGATGTGAAGGTTAGAAGCGTTCATATATACATGGTAGAGGATTTAATGTACACCACAAGGAGGTTCAAACCCATCCATCCAAGTTGGACGCTTTTCTCCTTCCAGTTCAAAAGCATGGGCAAATGGATATAACTTTACACGTAATAAACCAGAAAGAAACATTACCATCGTTACGTGGCTAAGGATTCCTCTATATGGATTACATGGAAAATTTTGAAACATTATTGATGAGGTGTCTAGTTCTCTACCAGTCCTCCTAAACTGACGCAGTCGCCCGCAATGGATGCCACCACTAGTAGGACGCTTCCAACACGTAGCCCTACCAACAACAGTTACATCATGATAGATTAAGCATGGCATTACCTAGTGGACTCTCTAAAAATCATGTTCAAGAAGAATGATGAAAGGGGGAAAAAATGCAAAAGTTCCAGCCTATGATAGTTCCTAGGCAAAGTGGATCGCAAAAATTGAAAATCCAACGATGAAACAATATGATATATACCATTTTACCTTCCATCTAGACAGAGGGTCTGAGTTAACAAGATTCCTAGCAGCAGCTTTGGCACTTTCGGCAATCGTTGAAGCATGTTGTGGAGTTGCAACTTCCAAGATCATGTTCGAAACCTGAATCTATGTGACGATCTTTCAGAAAGATGGTAGTGGAACATAACTCAGTTTCATAATATGCTGTGTTAACCCATTAATCATCTCATATATGATATCAGATTTGGGGTGACATTGATCCCCTGCAGTAAATTCATGAGATTCATCATCCACTTCGACAGAGCTGGCACCTGCAGAGGGCTTTCCACAACCTGTGTTTCTCATTTGCAACCTTGCAGTTGCATAATTAGCCCATTCTCCTGCTGCAGCATAAATGTTGGACAACATGGATAAATTTCCACTATCTTTTAGGTCCAGTTGAGCTAGGTGTTTCAGCTCCTCTTCCACAAATGCAACAGTATAATGCTTTCTGCAAGCACCTAGAAGTGCACCCCAGATTTTGTCATTAGGTTCAATTGCCATGCTCTGAATAAGCCTAAAAGCCTCCTTAAGATGTCCTCCACGCCCTAAAAGGTCAATCATGCAGCCATAGTGTTCAATTTCTGGAATCACCCCATAATCTTTCTCCATCGTATAAAAATAATGGATTCCTTCGTCCACCAAACCTGCATGATTACAAGCAGAGAGGACGCCTATAAATGTCACTCTATCCGGTGCAAATCCTTTTTGCTTCATCTGAGAAAAGAGCTGGAGAGCAAACTCTCCATGACCATGCATGGCCAACCCATGGATCATTGTATTCCAAGATACCACATTTTTCCGCTTCATCTCCTTAAAGATGATCAAAGAATTCTTCAAGTTCCCACATTTAGCATACATATCAATTAAAGCATTTGAGACTCGAGTACTACACATATACCCACTCCTCCCAAGAGAGTAGTGGACTCTCTTCCCCAAACAGAGCATCCCAGAAGCTGAACATGCAGCTAAGATACTAACGATAGTCCCCTCATCAGACCTCAAGCCAGCAACCATCATCCGGTCATACAATGATTCTGCCTCCTTTGTCAAGCCTCTTGCCGCATATGCACATATAATTATGGTCCACGCCACCAGATTCTTGACAGCCATCTGTTCAAATAAAACTCTAGACATATTCAGATCACCCAGTCTGTTATAACCAGAAACCATAGTAGACCATGTAACAGAATCCCTCAATGGCATCTTCTCAAACAATTCAAGCGCCACATTCATTTCTCCTGCTTTAGCATAACCGTCCAGGATAGTGTTCCAACTCACTATGTTTCTTTCGGGCATTTCGTCAAACACCTTCCTAGCTTCCTCCAGCTCACCCACTTTCACCAACCCACTTAGCATAGAATTGTACGTCACAACATCTCTCCCCTCCATCGCACTGAATAGCTTCTGAGCCAAACAAAATCCCGTTAATCCACACTTTGAGTAGGAGTCAATTAACGAATTCATTAAGACGGAGTTGTCACAGAGTCCGTATTTAAGGATACGAGCATGAAGCATTGTAACAAGCTTCAGCCCAGATTGAGCAGAACATGCCTTTAAGAGAAAGGAATACGTACAAGTATCAGGAGAAACACCATAATTCTGCATTTCGGAAAAAATAGCAAATGCCCGAGAATGATGAGAATCCCGTATAAGGGCACGGATGTAAGCATTGTAAAGATGGAGATGGGGCTTGTGAATTCGGTGAAAAACCTTGACAGCAGAATCTATTTGACGGGAAAGAGAGAAAGCGGAGACGAGTTTGGTGGCGATGAGTGGGTCTCCGTGAAGATTGGATTTGTAGATAATAGCGTGGATTTGGTTCAGTTGTGTCGGGTCTGTGCATTTCCCAAGTTCTGATAGTTTTTGTTCAAACAGCCTTCGCGCGGAGAACCAAGCCGGGGCTCTTCTTGGCGGGGACCTCTGCATTACTCGTCCCTCGTCCTAGACAACAACACAAGAAGAAAAAAGAGAACAAGTGGGGTTATTATTTTTTACTTAATTAATTATTTTTATTTTAAACAAAATTAAAGTCTTTTTTTTTTTTTTTCCAACAAGTAGTTCAAATTTTCTAACAATCTTATTTGAAATAAGAGTAACATAAAAGAGATGGATAATATAAACTTGTATAACTTATTTAAATAATAATTAATAAATTTAATATTATATAATATGGAATAATAGAATTAGTTTTAGCACCAACAATGCGTTAGAAATTAAATGAACGTCAAACACGATGTGGGTTGGTAGAATTAGGGAAGAAGTCTTCCTCTTTCTATAAGCAATTGGTAGATATGCTTCTTTCTTTTTCATTACTTTATTTCAAACCTAATTTTTTTCATCTAACCACTTCATTCCCCCACCACTGCTGTCCTTTCCCTTTCTCTTCATTATCTATTTATTTATTATTATTGTTATTTTTAAGCGTATATTGGTCCTAGATTTTAAATATTGATGACTTTAACATCTTTTAGTTTTGATTTATATTTAATTTATTTTTTTCCTCAACAAAAAAGTTATGGTGCGGATGTCCCTTATTATGCGCTGAGGTTCGTGTTATCATTTCGTTATATTTTTTAAAATATAAATTTAGGAAAAAGAAATAGGCAAAATTTTAAATAACATAATATATATTTTGGTGAAGATTCTCATTGTCTGCGATTTTGCAAGAAACGTCCTCGGACGTTTTGTTTATTCATTTTTTCTCTTTTTTTGTTTGAAATATACTTTCCACGTGGAAGCCAGCAGTATAAATTAAAAGTGAATTAAACGCTAACGCCTACCACGTCATAGGATGTGACGTAGCTGACTCTTGTCGCTAGTGGTGCAAATAGCATTATGTGGACTAGTTTTAGTTTCGCCTCATTTTTGCTGGACTGCCTTTTTTACCTTATTTTTTTCAGTGGCAACCATTTTCAAATATGCTTATTTCCTTTTTCTTCTTTTGCACTTCTTTAGCAAAATAATAATAATAATAATATGATTTTTACACTCATTTTATTTATAAAAAAACGTGATCTATTTTAATTATTTATTTTAAACAAATTTTTATTTAAAGAAATATTATAAAATATCTTTATTTGTTATATTTAATTTAGAATCTTGATTTGTATGGGAGAGGACACGAGGCTGAAATTTGGATTTTACGTATTTCACATACAACAAAAACGGCCGAAGAGCATTTAAATATTTCTTTCCATAAATTATTTCTCTCATTCTTTTCTTTTTTTCATCGATTTATTTTTCTTTCTATTTTATATGGCAAAGACGATGGGTATAAAATCTTCATAAATAGTGATAAATTTCCAAAATAATTAACTCTATTATTGATAATAAAGACAAATACTCCATTTTTAAAAATAAATAATAAAAAAATAAAAGAAGACAAAAGGCCAAATATTTGATTATATTAACAAAAAAAATAATAATAACAAGATTCAGGGACCAAACATACAAAACATAAATAACTTAAGGACTAAAATACCCTTTAGAAAACTAAAAATAAGCATGACCGATTGTTGGTGGTGAGGCAGAACTGTAATTTTCATAAAATTTCATTTGTGGATGAAAAGAAAGAAGGCATTAAATAAGTAGAAAGTGACTTATTTCTCATACCTAACGCACTCCCTTACCTTTTATTTTTCATTTTTCGTTGTTTTATTGAATATATTTTCAATTTAAAAATATTTAAATATTCCAAAATTTTATTTTCTTAACAAAAATAAATATAAATATAAAATATCAATTACAAACAGAAAAGCCATTAATAAATGTAATTTAATTTTTATTTTTTCATAGATTTTTTTTTTGATAAATATTTTTTCCATAGATTAAGTGACAAGAAAAGGAAAGAAGGAAATTGGAAGGAAATTTTTTAATATATTATATATATTTTGCCCTGTGCACGGTAGCGCCTTACCAAACTCAATTTCAATTCATTTTAGTGGTGAGGCCGGTTTCCAACACCTCCAACGTTTTTTCCATACGCCGGCACCTGTCCTTTTTCTCTTTCCTCTTTCCTCTTTCGATCTTCTGCAAACAATGGTGGCTCAGCTCTTAGGCGTGGTTTCACCTGCCCTGCTGACTCCATCTTCTCTCAAATCTTCGAATCACGTGTCTCTTTCTTCTCCAGTTAAATGGCGGAAGAATTCCGGGACTGTTCAGTGCGTCTCTTCCAGATTCTCGGGACTCGGCATTCACTTGATTCGGGCTGTTGCCTTGAACCCCGGGTATGTGAAGTTGCTTTAAATTTTCACCCTCTGGGTTTCGTACAATGTTGGATTCTTGGGTTAACGGGCCATCATCAAAAGTCTTCGATGGTTCTGCGTTTTATTTTTTTAATTTTATTTTCAATTTTTTTGATGGTGATATATAGAGTTGAATTTGCTGTGGATTGAGCGTCTATATGCTCTGATTTTTCACCGCTTGACTATTTTTTAAATCCACCGATGGAACTTCATGTCAGTCAAATATACGCTAGACGGCTGGTTTTTATGCCTATTGAGTCTAATTTTCAGGTTAACTGCAGATGATATTATTGCATAACTAATATGTCCTACTACCCGGACAATGGAAGTAGTGTAAATTTGTTTTGTTATTAATTACGTTGTATCTCATACAGATACTAGAAAAAAGAAAAAAATAAAGGGGAATAACCTATTATGATCATTGGAACTGGCTAATAGAAAAGTGAACATTGAAAGTCTATTCATGATTTTTTAACATTTGTATTAAATAGGATGGTTCCAATTAGTTTTTTTATTTTTAATTTTTTTTCATATGCATTTGCATCTTTTCTAGGATATCAAGCAAAGAGAGAGTAGATGAGAGCCGGAGCTATACCCTTGATGGTATCAGAAGTTCTTTGATAAGGCAGGAGGATAGCATAATATTCAGTCTTATGGAGAGGGCTCAATTTTGTTACAATGGAGCAACATACAACCCAGATTCTCTTGCCGTGGATGGGTCCACATATTCTTTGGTTGAGTACATGGTGAAAGAAACTGAGAAGCTTCATGCTAAGGTATGTGTAGCCTAAACTCTAGTCTTCAATTGAAGAAATTAGGAGGAAATGGACAAAGAAGACAGATGAGGTTTACTAGTGAATGTGTTTTAAGTCTTTTCTTATGGAATTTGAATTCTAGGTTGGCCGATATAATAGCCCTGATGAGCATGCTTTCTTCCCAGATGATTTGCCTGGCTCACTGTTGCCACCTTTGCAATATCCACAGGTAACCTAATTACTCGTATCCGTTTTGGATGGGCTTTGTTTTTTAGTCTATCACACATGTTGGCATCTATTGATGAAGGTGCCGGAAATGCAGATTCCGTACATACGAGTAAAAGGATCGTTGCTTAATTTCTGGATTACACTTGTTTTCAACTTCACAAGCTTTTAGATGATGTGATAATCTACCAAAGAGAACTTTTATTACACAGAAAGCTTAGTCTAAACCATATGACCTTTTTCTAATCCTTATCTTTCTGCGTGCAGTTTCCCAGTGTCAATTATCCGTTTGTTTGTTTTGTTTTGTTTTTTATTATTATTATTTTTTCTCTCTCATGCGCTGGTGCAATGTTATTCTGGTAAATTATATAGGTTCTTCACCCTGCTGCTGATTCAATCAATATCAATGTCCGAATATGGAACATGTATTTCAGAAATCTTCTCCCTAGATTAGCCAAAGAGGGTGATGATGGAAACTATGGATCAGCTGCTGTTTGGGATGCGATATGCTTGCAGGTACATCTAGCTGAATTCTTCTTTTACCCGTGTTAAATGAGAGAGTGTAGAACAGTAACATTTTGCTGGCTGCTATAACTGTTTTGTTTGCTTCATCTGTATTTAAGTGGTCAAAGCTCAAGTTTCCTTGCCCCTTCACTGATATCTATTAATCCATTAGGAAGGATTCTTAAATGAACCCCCTTTAAAATGCTGGAGGTTGTATTACAAAGTCCAATGTGGTATTACCGTCTGCCAGACTAGGACTTTCTATAGACCATAATTAGGAAAGGCCATAACTGAGGAAGGTTGGCAATCCTATTCGATTTTGTCATATAGAAATCAGGACCAGTAATGAAGTTCTGCAAGGAACGGTGTTATACAATTTCAATTTATCCCGTTCCATTTTTTACCGGAGCATGGCTGCAAACATACTTAGTTTGCCTGTAGACTGTGTCTATGTTCACCATACATATAACTCCGTCTGACTTCATAAAAGGCACGGAACAGAGTTTGTTGGTAGTTTTGCAATGAATGAGCAAGGTGGGCACCTTTACCTTTGATTGATTGTTTGATTTCTGTTTTGCAGGTCCTTTCAAAGAGAATTCATTATGGCAAATTTGTTGCAGAAGCAAAATTTAGAGCTTCTCCAGATCATTTCAGAGCTGCAATTAGAGCAGGGGTACATGAATTCTTTCTGATTATATCCATATTTCTAAAACTAGTAGCATTTAAAAAGCTAATGATAGTATGGTTGAAAGGGTACACTCTCTGATGATGATTTGCTAATTAATCCCCATTATGATTTCTTCAGGACCGTGATCAGATTATGGTTTTGCTGACCTACCCAGAAGTGGAAGAGGTAATCAAAAGAAGAGTAGAACTGAAAACTAGAACTTATGGGCAAGAGGTGATGTGTGGGAGGGGAGAGAATGAAGCTGATCCAGCCTACAAAATCAATCCATGTCTGGTTGCTTCTCTGTACGAGGACTGGATCATGCCACTGACCAAGGAAGTGCAGATTGAGTATCTCTTGAGAAGACTGGATTAGTAGAGTTGTACACACACCCACACACATTTTCTACACATTTTGGGCTGTAGTCTTTACAAAATGGCGGTTATAAATTTCAAAAGTATAAGTTGTAAGTGGGTCTTTCGCGAGATACCTGTAAATGATAATAGCCTTGTCAGACAAAATCTAATGTGTACAGGAGATCCTTTTTGGGATTTATAATAATAATAATCAATTTGCGAAGAAAGCGTTGGAGGGGCAGTGTTTTGTGGGCAAAAGTAGTAGTAGTAGTGTGTATAACTAGGACTGGAAGCAAAGCTTGGGAGTGAATTTTGTAAATTACGCCTCAATTCTAGAAAGGTTGGGATTTACTTATGGGTCTGCCTATACTCAAAAACACGTAACCTTCTTTTATTATTAAGCGTGTGAAGTTGGGAATTCATTTGCCCCATCCTGCTAACCTTTACAATTTTACATAAAAATGCTCAAATTAATGGACACAATATCTTCAACTAATTGTAATAGAAATTTGAAAGAAAAGAGATGGGTTGAGTTGGTTAATCACACAAAGAAGGAAAGACAGAGAGCATCCAAGATCTCTTATCTATCTGGACTGGACTGTTTGGTTATTATTATTATATTTGATTTTCATGTTCTCAGAAAAAAGAAGATCTGTTCTCCCTCTCTCTACTTGCTGTGAGTCCCTACACGCCAGTCCAGTAAAATAAAATACTACCCTTCATTTTCAAATATATTATTTATGTACGTATAAAACAAGCATCGCATCGAGAACACATCTAATATTATCATTCAAAAGAGAGAGAGAGAGAGAGAGAGAGAGAAAAGAATGGAGGGTCTGAGGCTGAGTAGGGGCATTGGATTATCAACTGCAGCTGTAGTGCTTGTATGCGCTATTTTCGTCACGATTCCTCAAGTTTCATCGGTTCGTTACATTGTGGGTTCTGGATTGGGTGGTTGGACCTCCAACGTTAACTACACTATTTGGGCAAGAGACAAACATTTCTATCTCGGCGACTGGCTCTGTAACTATTTTCTCCTTTTCTATTTCTCAGATCTGTGCTGCTTTTATGCTTTGTTTCTTCTTTTTCTATAGTTGAATATCAACATTTACAATGAGGTTATTACTTGTTATACTTTTCTTTTCTTTTTTCCTCTTTATATTTGATAATGTTGCAGCTGAATTCTTCTCCTAGTTTTGGAGTTGTGAGCTACTTATTTTACAAAGTTTGATTGATTAATGTCATTTCCAAGTTTCTTTTTTACTTCATAATCTGATTATATTTTCTCTTCTTTTGTTGTTTATGTAATGTTTTTCACCCCATTGAAATTTGAATATTGCTCACCGTTTCTCAGATCTGCAAAAAATAGTT